>JAJJWW010013273.1:0-100889 GCA_023531295.1 Papaver armeniacum
GCAAATCATGAAAAAAGTGTGGGAAAAAAAGTTAACACTCAATCGGCTACTTTTCTCTCCTATGATTGTTTCATGATCCACTATCGGCGAGATTGAAACGCTGAATGGTGCGGCGCTCAAAAAGTGATGCAAATTTGGATGGTTCGGCGTTGTACGAATATTCAGAGAATAACTTGGCCGAATGGAGCGGGGTTGACTGTGGAGATAAAATGTTGTACAGTTGTACTTTTGGTAGAAAACTCACTCGTCATTACTTGATGTAACTTCAATAGGCTGTACCATATTTGAGTGTACTTCAATTAATTTCTTTAGATAAAAAAGAAGATGAACAAGTACCATAGCTGTACCATAGACGTGTCTCACTCGCATTAAGTGATGTAACTTCAATAGCTGTCCCATGTCATGGTGTTATTAGGACTAAGCCTAAAACAAAAACAAAAATAAAAAATAAATAGCTGTCCCATGTCAAAGCTGAATGGAGCGGCGTTGGACGCTGATCAGTTCAATGTTTCGCTGCTAGATTGGCCATCCCATAGGAGTTAGGAGGTTGTCCAGGCTGACGTGGATGGCCAATCTAGCAGCTAGATATCTAGCCCATAGAACTAAGCCTTACAAGGTATAATTTGGGTATATATTTGTTTCCAACAACCTTACATATCTCCAGATGCATTTCTAATTAATACAAACAAAGCTTTTAAAACCCCTTTTTCTACTGCCATTTGTGCGAATGAAGTTCATGAATCAATGTCATAGCTAGACGAAGATAATGACAGGATTCTTAAAGATAATCAATGGCTTAAGAACCATTGACTTCCAAAAGATAAGAGCAAACTTTGAGATAGATATTGACTAAAAAATAGCCGTTAGATTGCCTTCATCAACCTTAAAATATAACAAAAAAAACACAAAATTGGTCAAAAAGACCAAAATCAATAATTCCTGGGTGAAAAAGACACTTAGGTTTTGATACTGTTTAAATAGCCAAAAATTAAAAAGATACTGTTTAAATGGACAAAAATTTAAAAATAGGAGGATGTAACCGGTTTCATCCTGTCCATTTTCAAATATTTTTTTCTTATTTTATTTTACAGGGATGCATCCAGTTTTCATCCTTGCTATTTTTAAGTATAAGCTAGGATGAATCGATTTCATCCTTACTATTTTTGTTTTGGCTATTTTTGTACTTTTTTTACTTGTCCATTTTGAACCGTGTTTTAAATTTTTTGGACAAATGACCCATTTTCTCTATTTTTAATTTACATCAGGATGCATCCAGTTTCATCCTCGCTATTTTTTAAGTTTAAGCCAGGATGAATCCAGTTTCATCCTTGCTATTTTTTTTGTGTCCATTTCACTGATAATAATTTTTACTCGTCCATTTGAACTATGTTTTAAATTTTTTTGGACAAAAGACCCATTTTCCGCTGTTAATACTGTTGCACGCGACGGTCTTAAGTCGATAAACAAATAAGGATGGATCGTGATGGTAATGAAACATAAGTTTTAACCGCACACGAAATCGATAGTTTCATTAACAAATTAATTAAGTACAGTCATAGTGCACCGCCTTGAATGATCCTAGGTTATTTATGATTAATTTAGCGTAAATTATGGAAGCTCTCATTTGTATAATCTCTTCAACTCTGGCATATTCTTACTCTGATGTGTCCACTGTTTCGATTCTTTGGCAAGGTGACTGAGGTCAACGATGCTATGTTGTTCAGTTTGAATACCATTCCGAGTTCAAGAAACTAGTCATAGGTCAGCTCATGAGGCTTGTATGGTATCTTTTTTTTATTTTTTTATGTTTGCTTTCTTCTTCTTCTTCTTGAGTTATTTTCAGAATAACTACCATAACGAAGCTGCTTCTCATCTACCGGCTTTTTCCCCCACCCATTTACACCCCTATGTGTCATCTGTATCAACCACAAATTTCTTCCTCACCCTACCACCACGGAAAAATAGGGGTCCGGCTTTAAAATTGGGCCACTAAAAAATTGACACATACCGGTGTATTTTTTACACCGGTAGATAACTAGCATTTTCGCTACCATAAGCCGAAACCCTCTCGAGTCTCGACTACCAGACTGTACTAATTAATAATTAGTATATGGCATGTTCTTTGGTCTAAAAAATAATCCAATACGATCGAGGGGTACTATACCAGACACAAAGTAACAAAAATATCATCCGGGTAATGATGAAATCTGTATAGGTGGTGGTGTCTCAAACAAGTTAACGCTGAACTTCAAACATTTTTTATCTGTTGAAAACCAATATATAGGGTTGCTTTATAGGATTCACAGATTCCACACTAATACTACGTAGTACTCGAACTTGAATTGTAGTCTGGGTTGCACAGACACGGACGCGTAGACGCGGACACGACACTACAAAATTTTCAAAAAACTAGGACGCGGACACTTATATACATATTTTATTTGTATATTATTTATATATATAATCATGTATTTATACAAAGAAAGTCAAGTATTTCGAGTTTCAACCCTAAAAATTAGAAAATGATGTTACATATGTATAAATTTCAAAAAGAAAAGAAGATATCGTTTGTTATACACGCCGAATGTCAAATAATCAGTCACTATTAAAAACACATAGCACAATCAAAATGCATTCTTAGATCAACACATGTCCAACTAAGGGTATAGTGATGTCATTTCCAATTACGAAATCCTAATAAAGACCTAAATTATTGATCTAAATGTTTGTCTTTCTTCATTCGGTTAATAATAGTAAAAATGAAGGAAAAAGTTTGTATGAAAAAGGAAAAAAAAAATGCGTCGGACACGCGTCATCGGTGCGTGCAAACCAGACACGCACAGGACGTGCAAATTGGTGCGTCGGACTCGCGTCGTGTCAGCATCCCACGCGCGTCCTGTGTCCGCCGTGAGTCGGACACGGACACGGCTCAAAAAATGGAGCGTCCGTGCAACCCAGATTATAGTTCATTACTTATATAATATTGTATCATTCAAATTCTTTTAGACGCTAAATTTTCAAAGTCTTTTCGGAAAAGAATAATCAAATGCACCACCCCGCTAGTTGACGCAGAGATAGTGATCCTCCGGTAATGATAAGCATGTATATCCGTATGTGTGTTGTCTCCAACTAGTCATAGTTGAACTATTTAAGCTCAAGCATGACGTCTCTTAATTGACACACTGCACACAATGTATCAATTAAAATAGTGCTCTTTATTTCACTTGTAATTATTCAGGTGTTATACACCTGTTAACATAGATATAGAGTAATTAAACTTAACAACAATAGCATGAAATATTTAGCAAACACTGATTTAGAGCACATATGCATATTAATTGACTCCTCTAGCAAGAAAGATTTGGCCCAGGTGTCACATCGAGTTGACTACAGTATTGTTTGTAATACTTCACCCTTTCACGAACTGCCCCGGGGTTCCCTCCGTCGCATTCACCACCGTTGATTCTTCGGATTGTACGACCAAAACCTCCATCAGAAGTTATAACAGAATGAACGCGTTTCATCCAAAACCAAAGTGCTGTTTTGAACGAAATACTTGCATCAGTAGCTGCAAGGTCCGGATTCCTTAAAAGATTGACGCCAATATCCCTACCACAGGGTCCATAATTGTAATTCCATGTAATTTGGAGTGGCCCTCGTCCATAATATTTTTTACCAGGAGCACATGGGTTTTCTCTGCTAGGCTGACAATAGGTTCTTCCTTGTATTTCTCTTATGTAACAGAAATCTGTGGGGAGGGGGACAAGAAAATTAGCAGTTTAATCCAATTCATGCATGTGTAGCTCGGAACCCTACTCATGCTTATCAAATAAGATAACATAGAAATTAATTGACAAACTTACGTCCTGTTTCACGAGTTACATGGGCGAAAAATGCAGCAATTTCACGTTTTGATTTCGTTGTACTACCAGCGTGGCCGAACTTAGGGAACGAATCAGCAGCTTTAAGAAACGCACTTCGTTTATAAAATGTCTTCCCTTTACATCCCGAACCAGCCTGGTTAAGTATACGATTGAAAAATCCTGGTGTAACCATACTACCAACGGACTGGCCCACCACGGAACCGGAAAATATTCCGGCGAGTATAACCACTACCATAACAAGCTTAAAGTCTACCATTTTGGAATATCTGGAATATGAAAACTATTGATGACTTAATGTGTCCGGATGAGAAAATAGTAAGAATTTTGGAGGTGTATTTATAGAGTTTGAAGCGGAGAGGACACATATGTTTTTTTTTGAGAAAATGGGTCATTTGTCCAAAAAAATTTAAAACACGGTTCAAATGGACGAGTAAAAAAAAGTACGGGTGAAATAGCCAAAAAAAAATAGCAAGGATGAAACTGGATTCATCCCAGATACTTATCTTAAAAAAATAGCGAGGATTAAATTTGGATCATCACGTGTAAAATAAAATAAGAAAAAAATATTTAAAAATGGAGAGGATGAAACCGGGTTACATCCGCCTTTATTTAAATTTTTGTCCATTTAAACAGATATCTTTTTAATTTTTGGCTATTTAAACAAGATGTCAAACCTAAGTGTCTTTTTCACCCAGGATTTATTGATTTTGGTCTTTTTGACCAATTTTGTGTTAAAAATAAGAAAAAAATTTTGAAAATGGGTAGGATGAAACTGGTTACATCCTGGCTCTTTTTATATTTTTGTCCATTTAAACAGTATCAAAATCTAAATGTCTTTTTCACCCAGGAATTATTGATTTTAGTCTTTTTAACCAATTTTGTGTATTAACAGGGAGCAAGAGCCAAGAGGATGAAAAAACTTTAATCTCTTATAACATTTCTCATTCCCACATCATTTAAACTCAAAATACATAAAATTTTCAAAAATATTGCTAATCAGAACTTTCCTTCACCGGTAACACAAAGTTCAACTTATTTGATCAAAATAACTTCCCCCCTTACCCTTAGTATAGGTCATTCATAACTATACATGTAAAGGTAAATAATAAGTTTGAGCCCTTCTCCCTTTAGGCCTTGACTATGACGGATCGCTCAAACGCCATATGATAAAATTTCATTCCTGTGGATAAAATTTCACAGGGAGGCTTGACTCACTGTGAATAAAATTCATGCATCAATGTCGTGTACCCAGATGAACATAATGACACGGTTATAGAAATAGTCAAAGATTATCATTGGGATGAAATGTTGACTGTTCAAGAGAGAATGTTAGACATGCGAACTCATAATATTGACCAAATAAAAACCGTTTGATAATGAATGATTAATTGGGAATAAAAGCGATGGTTTCATCACCGTATAACGTGAGAGTTTTATTTGTCAAGGCCTTTAAGGGGGAAGATTAACTCAAATACACACGACTATACTAATTTCTTTTTTACTCGTCCATTTGATTTAATCATAACATTTCGAATCGTATATGATGTAACAATTTTCAGGATATTTATATACTAATTTCTTCAACTAAGAATCTAATATTAACATTAGTGAACAACATAAGCATACCGAAAAAGAATAACTAGTAACTTAGGGTATGTGGATGTCCAAAATTTTAACTCCACATTCGTATCCAATCTGTTGGTAACTTGGTATACAAACTCGACACCTACCCGAAAAAGGCCGATGGGCGGATTTGAACCCGTGGATCCGGTCTAAAATTCTCACCTCTAATATGAGCTGATAGTGATAGCCTGCTGCTAATAGCAAACGAAAGCAAAATAAATAAGAACAACTTATGCCTTCAGAAAATATAAAAATAGAATTGAGGACGGGCTACGACCATAGTTCAATCCCTTCTTAGGCCGATCCCCGAATCTGCTTATGTTTTTTTTTTTTTTATTTTGTTTTTAAAGATGTTCCTAGGAATTTACATTAGTCTCATATGTATATTTTTAGTGTGTAATGGGAAATTACCATAGCAAATCGTAGTGTGTAGGTGGCCTAGATAGACGCCTAGATCCCAATACTTGAAGAGCCCAAAATTATGAAAAATACTACTTCGGTTTATAGGTAAAAGATATTATCACATTTTTATTTTAATCTAAAAGAGTCAAAGTGAAAAGTGCTAGTAACTTTTTTCCTTATCATTAATAGTTAAGGTTTGATTCTCATTTGGTAAACATTTTTTTGCAAAAACAATGATTTAGCTTAATAATACAGGGTCCATTTGACAAATTCCCCAAGGCCCCATTTGTATTGGGATGGCCTTGGGCATAGCATTCACTTCCAAAACAACAAGTTGAATACGAAGTATGAACGGTGTTAATTCACGAACTAATTCACCTGAGTAATTCAACTAGTAAAATTATAATGTACATACTCTCCTGTAGTTAACGATTTTTCTGTTTTTCGGAAACAAAAATCTATGCGGATAAACAATTTTTTAATCAGTTGGATATACAACCATGGCTTTAGTCAGTCGCACAGGTGATCCAGCACGAGTGCAAAACACGATTACAAAGATCCGACGACACGGTTTGAAGACACACAACAGAATATGTAGCTTAGAACATCAACTCCGATGTTCGTAGGAAAGATAATCTAATGTCTTCATTTTATCTGTTATTAATAGAAGGCTTCCAACGGTATCCACCGGAGCAAGGGTTATGGGATGAAGACTCTCGCTCAAGGTGAAAAGTCCGATAAAAATCGGCCAAATTAGATGCTACTGAGGATAGTGGAGAGGTCCATTTTTATCCAAACTCATTCATACATTATTTCAAATGGAGGAATTCTTAACAGTGGAGACTGAGAGACCGATCTCTAGCCGCTTGAAACTTTTTTTTTACTTGAGTGGCTGATCATATGCCTCTCAAGTATTTTTTTCGGTTTATTTATTCATTTAAAACTCTTTGACGTCTGTTAGAGAATATCTCTGATCTCTCGCAGGTGTGACTGACAGGTTTTAGTTATGCATGTCACCGGTCACAACTGTAACCAGTTCTGTCGGTTAATGATTTTTCCTTAAACATCGGTTATTCTCCGCGCGTACTGAAGAAACTCACTCACAGGTGATTGATTGTACATTTTCTCGTGAGACTTAGATTCGTCTAGAGCACAATTACAATGCTACTACAAAGTTTCGATTGATGCAATTAAAGACTAATTTAATTTGTTTTGAGAAGAGTGGTGATTCATTGTTGGTGTATTTCAACAAAAAAAGATATATTTCTCATCAATTAGCACAAATTGATAGAGCAGTTTCTGATGAGGATTTAGTCTATCGCATTATATAAGGATTATCGTCGGAATGCAATGCATTCAAAACTTCGATATCAACACAACATTTGAAGAATGATAATATGATCACATCCTATGAGTTGTTAGGACTACTGCTCTCTGAAGAAGCACCCAGTTCTACTACTACTTCTACTGCAAGTTGGTACAATAAGATAGGTCATCATGTCTGTAACACCTTGAGGCATGTTTTGTCCTCTGTTGATGAAGTTATTGATAATAATTTGTCTTCCAAACTTTGTACAACATGTCAAACTGCTAAGATTCAAACATTACCTTTTCCATCTAGTTCTAATTATGCGTATGGTCCCTTGAACTGATTTATACATATGTATGGGTATCTTCCATTTTTTCTATCAATGATTATAAGTATTATGTGTCCTTTATTGACTTTTTTAGAAGGTTTACCTTGTTTTATCCATTATCTTACAAGTCAAAGGTTCTTGATACATTTGTCAAATTCAAGAATCATGTTGAGAATCTCCAAAATAGGAAAATCAAGTTTGTGCAATCTGACTGGGGAGGTGAGTACAAAAATGCTTCTATTTACTTGAATAGTTGTGGTATTGATCATAGGGCTTCTTGTCCTCATGCTTATTCTCAAAATGGGAAAGCTGAAAGGAAACACAAACATATATTAGAAACTAAATTTTCTCTTCTTTCACATGCTTCTTTGCCACTTTATACCGGAGTTATGCTTTTAAAACTGCAAATTTTCTGATAAATAGACTTCCAACGCCATCATTTCAGAAGTTATCACCTCTTCAATGCGTTCCTTTTTCAGCTCAAACCAGACTACGTATTCCTACATACATTTGGTTGTGCATGTTTTACTTGTCTGGGACCTTTTAATGCTCATAAATTACAACCAAGGTCTGTCAAATGCATATTTTTGGGATATAATCATATGCACAAGGGTTATAAATGTTTCAATCCTCTTACCAACAAAGTCATTATATCAAGGGATGTTAGATTTGAGGAGCCTGGATTTCCATATGCATAAATATTTCAGAATGTTTAATCTAATAACGTAACATTATCTACAATGACCATTTTACCATCCAGTGCTTCTCCTACTGCTTTTTCAAATAAGGTTGACATTCCTTTATCTGACATTTTAAAGCTTCCAACAATTTTCAGTCCATTCCATCAACACCTCCCAAATACACGTATAACAACTACAAATGCTCACTCTATGACCACCAGAAGTAAAAAAAAAAAAAGGTATGTTTTCAAACCAAAAGTGCTTGCTTCTAAAGACCAGATAGTTTATGAAGATATTACAACACCTACTTTTTACTCTAAAGCTTGCAAAGATCCAAGACAAATAGATGCTATGGATAAGATGATAAATGCCTTACTACAAAATGGAACTTGGAAGTTAGTTCTTGTCAGTTCAGGTGAGAATGTCATTGGCTGTAAGTGGATCTTTAGGATTAAAAGAAATACAGATGGAACAATTGAAAGGTGTTCAATCAAGTTGAGGGAATTGACTATCAAGATACATTTAGTCCTTGTCAAGCCTAATACAGTCAGAATGATTATTTCCATTTCACTTTACAAGGGCTAGCAGATTAGGCAATTTGATGTCAAAAATGCATTTTTACATGGTTATTTGTCACAAGATGTATTTATGGTTCAACCACCTGGTTATACGGACAAGCTTCTCCCATGACATGTTTGCGAACTCCAATTTAAAGTCATTGTATAGATAAAACAAGATCCAAGGGCTTGGATTGCAAGATTAAGTCAGTTCTTGTTGCAATGTGTATTTTAGTCTTCTAAGAATGATACATCTTTGTTATTCAGATACACATCTTCTTCAACCATGTATGTTTCGATTTATGTAGATGAGATTCTTGTGACAGGTAGTTCTTCTATAGCTATTGATCAGCTTCTTATTGATTTGTGGAAAGAATTTGTCATGAAGGATTTGGGTGAATTATATTTCTTTTTAGGAATTCAAGCATCCGTAAAAAAGGAAGACATTATGCTTTCTTAGGAGCAATACATTTCCAATTTTTTATATAAACTAAAAATGAATTTTGCAAATCCTTCATCCACACCAATTGGTTCTACTCAAACTAATGATGATTATCCAGATTTTGATGATCCTACATTGTATATAAGCATTGTTGGTGCTTTTCAATATGCAACAACTATAAGACCTGATATTGGTTATACGTTTAATAAAGCTTGTCAGCATATACAGTCTCCTACTGAATCTGATTGGACTGAAGTCAAAAGAATTTTAAGATATTTGCAGGATACCCTTGGGTATGATATAGATCTCCAATTTAAATGCTCCAGTTATTTACAGAATATAGCTTTCTCTGATGTTGATTGGGTTGGTGATATAGCTGACATGTGTTTATGGAAATTTTCATACGACCTAACTTGATTTCTTGATGTTCTAGAAAGTAGTAAATTGTCTCCTTTGTCAGAACTTCAGTTTCATTCAACCAAACCTCCAGTACTTTGGTGTGACATTATGAATGCCACTTATCTTACTGTCAATCCACTATTCCACGATCGCATGAAGCACGTTGAAATTGTGTTTCATTATGTCCGGAAGTTAGTTGCGGCAAAACCTTTGGAATTACGATTTCTTTCTACACAAGAGCAAATAGCAAACATTATCACTAATGGGTTATCTTCAACTCGCTTCTCTGTTCTTCGACTCAAGCTCAGTGTCTTTGCTCCTTCTTCGACATTGGACTTGCAGGGGGTGGGGGTGGGGGGTGTTAGAGAATGTATATGATTTCTCACATGTGTGACTAGTAGGTGTTAGTTATGACCGGCATAATTGGCGAGCAAACTAAAATATAACATATCAAAAAATCCATGGCTTGGAATTTTACAAATTTTATCTCGTTGGAAAGATTTTAAAGAGATCTACACAATAAGTACAAACAACAATATCAAATATCAAATTTCGGGAGGCGTTAAGTTTTTAGGCACGATTTTCAAAAAAATGTAGGATTATGCAAACCACCACAAAGGATGCATAACACATTATGATGCTATATTTTGGTATAAGCATCAACTAATTTTCTAGCAACTAAACGATGTACTCCCTTCACTTTAGAAAAAGAGAAAATGGGTCATTTGTCCAAAAAAATTTAAAACACGGTTCAAATGGACAAGTAAAAAAAAACCGGGTGAAATAGCCAAAAAAAAACAAAGGATGATTCATAACTTATACTTAAAAAACAAGGATGAAACTGGATGCATGATGTAAAATAAAAATAAGAAAAAAATATTTTGGATTTAAACATCAACTATTTTTTTTTTGTCCATTTAAAATATCTTTTTAAGCTATTTAAGACAAAACCTAAGTGTCTTTTTCCCATGAATTGTTGATTTTGGTCTTTTTGACCAATTTTGTGTTAGAAAAAGTGATATTTTTATTTTAGGCACTATTTTCAAAAGTTAAAACGGTGTTACGCTTTTTTTAAATCGGTTGTTCCCATCGTGGCGGCCGTTTTCTAGTTACATTTTCTTCGCAAGGGTGGATCAAAAAAATCCCTCAAGCTGACCATTTCTTTTAAATTCTTTTTAAAATAATTTTTGACTTCAAATGAATCAGTGTCGGTTTCTTTTAGTAACTTGACCATTTCGTCGATTAAGAGTGACCTAAACCAACGGAATGGACCTGATCGAGCAAAAAAAAAAAAAACGGAATGGACCTGACACCTGAGACTAGGAAAGAAAGTAAGAGTCAATAACTTAGCTGCTTAAGAAACAATGACAATGCAAGTTAATTAGGAAATGAATACGGTCATTTCCTTGCTTTAGTCATTTCCGTTTTTGCTTAGGCGAACTTAAAATTCCAGGTTTTCAGTTATATTTTTAATTTTCTCAATATATTTTAAACGATAACTTTATATACTAAAACATCTTTTTTTGATTTTAAGCACGAATTAGCAAAATATACCTAAAATGTTTGATTCATTCAAAACTTAGTAACGGTTGTATAAATGTTTCAAAACATTTAGTAACAATTATAATTGTCACGGCATTTCTAATAATTTAAATAACTGTAACAAAATAGTTTCGTAACACTTATACCTGTGACATTTTACCTATAACAAAAAAGAAATTTTGTATTAATTTTGGGGTAGGCCAGATACGGCCAGTGAGGATAGATATATATACACATCTTTGATCTTCCACGATTACAAAACAAATAATCATTGACAATCATTTGTTTAAAAATGTGGACTAGATAAGATTACAAAATAACTTGACAATCACTTAAAAACTGACCAAATAACAACCGTTAGATTATTTTCATCAGCCTTAAAATATACAAAAATCAAATTCCATTCTTCGTTTCTAAACTCTATAAATACCCCTCAAAACTCAACTAACATTCTCATCTAAATACACCAACTTATTAGCTTCCAAAGTCATACTCAAAAAGAAGAAGAAAATGGCAGGTCTTGATGTACTCAAACTGGTTGTGATAGTTGGAATTCTGGTCGGAATCTCATCTGATTCGGCTGAGGGTCAGTCCGTTAGTAGCATTGTTACACCAGCCTTTTTTAACCGTATAATTGCTCAGGCCGGTACAGGATGTGAGGGGAAGAGATTTTATAAGCGAAGTACGTTTCTTGCAGCTGCTAGAGCGAATCCGAAATTTGGTCATGCTGGTACTGCGACCAAGTCAAAACGTGAAATTGCTGCTTTCTTTGCTCATGTAACTCATGAAACAGGACGTAAGTTGTTCGACGGAGCTCTATGTTAACTTAAATTTAAACATTAGTAAATTAAATTGCTAAACAGTTTTTTTCTTTGTTGATGTTGTTGTTTTCCCTACAGATTTCTGTTACATCAGAGAAATAGCTCGAGGAAAATATTGCCAGAGTAGCACAGAATACCCATGTGCTCCTGGAAAGGATTATTATGGAAGAGGGCCAATTCAGCTTACATGGAATTACAATTATGGAGCCTGTGGTAAGGCTATTGGCGTGAATCTTTTGAAGAATCCTGACCTCGTGGCCACCAGTGCAACCATTTCATTCAGGGCTGCGTTTTGGTTTTGGATGAATAACGTTCATTCTGTTATAACTTCTGGTGGAGGTTTTGGTCGCACAATCCGTAAAATCAACGGAGGTGAATGCGGTGGCGGAAATCGGCCAGCAGTTCGTGCCAGGGTGAAGTATTACCGGGCTTATTGTAAGCAGATCGGGGTAACACCTGGGCCAAATCTTTATTGCTAAGGATATGCTCATGATCATGGATTGCTTAGGATATGCTCATGATCATGGAATTAGTATACCTTATTGCGCGCGTGCTCTATTATTGTTTGTATTAGTGTTTCCTAGTATGTTATCATGTTTTACTACTCCTTCTTTGTAACAGGTGTATAACCTGAATAAGTGAAAGTAAATAATTGAAGAGCACTAATTTATGATACATCTTCATGCCAAGTTTGAGCCACGAGAATACAGATTTGTTCATCTCCGGTAGGCTCTGAAAGTTCACTAACATGCCATGTATTTGAATGAGAACAGTACGAATTAAACTAGAAGCCTAATAAACTGACAGAATTTAATTATTCCAGTATAATGGAGTATCCCTTGAATGGAAAAATTTCGGTTAGGATGTACCCGTAAGAGTAATTCATGGTTGTTCAGATTTATGAACCAGCAAATAGTAGCAAAAGTAGCATATTGGAACCCTGATCTTTGTTCTTCGTTTTTTAATGTTTCAGAAAAACAATTCGGCTAAAATTGAAATATCATGTTTTCAGCAGAACCTGATTTATAAAGAAGAAGACTTTTAGGTTCTGCTGATTATCTAATATATTATTTTCAGCCAAACCTTGTTTATTTCGAACAAATCAATGTTCGGCTAGTTCGAAAGTTGGATTACCAGACGATCCTATAAAAATGTTGCACCAAGGCACGGTTCGGCTCATATTGGAAATGCAGTTGTATAGCTGTACCTTTAAATTGTGTTTTTACAATACCAAGTTCGGCTTTATCATAGTAAGCCGAACATGATTATGTAAGTCACAAGCAATAAAAAACCAAACAAACGAAGTACAAGTTCGGCCGAAAACGAATAAATTTTTTTCATACACTTAGGTTCCCCTTTAGAAATATCAGCTGAATGGTTCTTCCCGACAAGATTCGGCTAGTAATTCTATAGCCGAACCCAACAATGAACATCCGAAATAGTTTGTAAAAAAATCAAATTTTAATAAAAATTTAACCTAAAAAATGGAGATTAAACATCGTCTACAACTATACCCGTGAATCTGATTTGATTCACACATTTTGGTCACTTCTAACCATTAAAATCTCAAAACCCAAGTCTTTTTTCACTTCTTCTTCTTCTTTCCTCTCAAAAATCTGAACTATCTCACATAAATCTGATTTCTCTACTAGTTTACCACTAATAATTTAATTTTAATCAATAATAACATTATTAATTAGTTATTATCATAGTCATTAAATCTAATCATGTAAGGGTGGTTATGCTATTATCAAAAAAAGATGGATAATGGGTGGTAGATGTTTTTACCTAGTGAGCCTATTTTAACACTATTAGATATGCCTCAAAACAATTAAGCATGCCTCAAAATATAATTCCTCATAAGTATAATGGCATATTCCAGTTTAATTGAACAAATTTGATTAGGATACGTATGTACCGCACCGGTAAAAAAAAAACACTAATTCATGGTGTTTGAAAAGAAATTCTTGCTCGTTGTCCTTGTGTTTTAGGAATTTTGAACTGCGAACAATGTAGACATGCATTATGCATACAGTAAGAATATGCGAAACTTCTGATCAGAACAAAGGTCTGAAAAAAAAAAAGGATATGCGAAAGCTGATTCGATTTTTTTTTTAATTATGTTTTTGAAATAACTGATAATATGAAGGGGAACTTCCAGAACGATCGAGCAGGATCCGCGTTGATGAACCTGATTGTCATTCTTTTTTTTATACGAAAAGAGAAAAGAAGCTCAAAAAAGAGCAACTTACTCCAGAGGTACAACATTGAGATCAACTAGGCTAAGGCTAGCACCATGATGACCCCTTAACAAAAGATTATAGTTATTACAGTTATCCCGAGTATTAAAGTTTGGAACGGACTATAACACAGTCAAAAGTAAATGAAGATTAGGACCTTTCCAGTTAAAGTTTTGGAGTAAGGTAGAAGAACCGGATATCCTAGCTAAGTTAGCAGCATTGATTGTTTGTTGTGGAGCTAGTTTAATGAGTCTTCCCAAGGAAAAGTCTATGTCTTCAAAATTCCTATCTTCACTTTGAATATGATCTCCTAGAAATCTTTTTTAAACTTCTATTTGGTGTTAGAGCATTGCTCGGTCGAACTCGAAAGCGTTGCTATCTCAAGCATGTTTGTCAATATTAGTGATCAAAACTATATGTCTTTATTTCTAGTTTACTTATGACTAAGTCTCGGTATAGGATAGTTAATTAAGTATAGTTGAGATATCCAGACTCCATGTCGATTATCTTATAAATACGAAGAACTACTCGAGGAACCAGTGGAACTTCATCCAACTAAAAGGTATGTGGAGACTTGAACTCATCTGTAACTCAAAAGACTATTCTATCTCCTACTCTCGAGACAATAGTCGTATAAGTATGATAGTTTTCATACATACACATTTGCTATTTTGAGCCGAGGTTACTCGCCTATCTTTTTCTCGAAATATGTGTTGGTAAGCTTTCGCTTTAACCACATTTCATCTTTACCCGTGACGAAAGTCATGATGACGTTTCAATCTTGAAAATAGATTTGATGACGATAGTCGTGAATAACGATTGTTATAACATTATAGAATAATGTTACAATGATTGAAATGTAGAGTTGAGATTACCATCTATGGATATAAGCATATATAGTGTGTTCGCACATTAGTGTATAAATCCATGTACCGGAAATTTCTGCTGAGTTTGTAAACTCAAATCCGTTTGCTAATGTACGCATACCCGTACGCTTACCCAAGCTAGTTATTTTTCAAATCGGTAGTTCATGAACTTAAAACAATAAATTATAAGGAATGCAATCTTTGCAAACCTTGGGTATATTGTTCATGAATTGATTCAAATGAATCAAACAAATTTTGTTTCAAATGTGTCTATGAATAAAGACCTAAGCAATTGAACAACTCTTCAACTAGTTCTTATGAGTCATTTGAACTAGCTATGAGAAAGATGAATACGGTTAATATGAAAGTGCTCATATGGCGAACCATTGGTTAACTATTTGTGAACCAACTAAGTGTACACGTTTAGGTGTACGGTTACTCAAACCTAAATGAATACATTCCATTTGTGTGTGACAAGCTAAGTTTCGATCTAATGGTTGAAAGATATTAGCTTGTATCTAATCAGGTTTTTCATCTAACGGTGAAAATTGAATGCTTTGTTACCAAGGTAACTTAGATTGCAAACCCTGCTTTGAAAACTATATAAGGGGAACTCTAGCAACTGGAAAAACTAATTTCCACACCTCCTATATGATACTAGTTGGTTTTGCTAGAGTCGATTCTCTTTTAACCTTAGGTTTCTTATCGATTGAAAGACTTCATAGGGATTGTGAATCCAGAAAAAACTACTTCTCTTGTAGTTGAGCGATCTGATTTTGCCATTTTCTATCGTATGAGTTCAATTGAATAATTGACTTGAGATTATATCTCTGATAGGGCAAGAAAAAAACAAATCACAAACATCTTCGTCTCATCGTTTGTGATTCCGCAATATCTTGTTTCGCTACCATACAATTAAGATTATTGTGAGGTGATTGATAATACTAGGCTGTTCTTCGGGAATATAAGTTTCGGTTATCAATTAGTTCCTGTTCACCTTGATTTATCAAAAGACAGAACAAAACTCATAGGTTTATCTGTGGGATACAGATTTATCTATTATCATAGACTTTTCTATGTGATACAGATTTGTTTAATAAAGTCTTCGACTCTGGGTCGGAGCAACTCTTAGTTGTGGGTGAGATCAGCTAAGGGAATCGAGTGCATAGTATCTTGCTGGGATCAGAGACGTAAGGAGCACAACTGTACCTTGAATCAGTGTGAGATTGATTTGGGTTCAACTACAGTCCAGACCGAAGTTAGTTTGTAGTAGGCTAGTGTCTGTAGCGTCTTAATACAGTATGGTGTTCAATCTGGACTAGGTCCCGGGGTTTTTCTGCTTTTACAGTTTCCTCGTTAACAAAACTTCTTGTGTCTGTGTTATTTCTATTCCCCATTATATTTTGTTATATAATTGAAATATCACAGGTTGTGCGTTGTATCGATCAATTGTGAAATCCAACCTTTGGTTGTTGATTGGAAATTGATTGATCCTTGGATAATTGTCTTTGGTACCATCCAAGTTTATATCTCCTGTATTTGATAAAGACTTACAGATTTCTATTTGTTTGAGTATAGATCAAATCAAGAGAAAGAGATATTAACTCATTGATATACTTTTTATTAAGATTGAGTCTGACTGTCTAGTTGATTCTCTTAAAAGTATATTAGAGTTAGTCCATACATATTGCTAATCGAAATATTGGTTGAGGTTGTTATACCCCCGCATTTTCAATTGGTGTCAGAGCAGGCAAACACATTTAAAAACCTTATCATTCTGTGGTTTTTGCGATCCGACTCTATGGACAGAGGTGCTATCTCTATTAACGTACCACCAGTCTTCGATGGCTCAAATTACTTATGGTGGAAAATTGCTATGCGAGCTTTTCTTCAAGCACGTGATTTTCAATCATGGGTATATGTTGTTAATGGCTATGATGCTCCCGTTATGGCAATAGGTAACGCTACTGTTCCAAAGAATATTGGCGAATATGATGCTGCTGAGATACTTGCTGCAAAGCAAAACTCCGACGGGTTGAATGCCATCATACATGCCATTACCCCAAATCTTCAGCACCATGTGTCAAACTGCACTAGGTCTAAAGATGCGTGGGATATCTTAGAAATCGTATTCGAAGGTAATACCAGTGAAAATGAAGCCATGCTTCAAAACCTTAATTCTGATTGGGAAAACCTTATGGCAGATGAAGATTCATTTAATAAGTTTAATCACAAAGTGTCTGAAATTGTTAATGCGTCTTTTGCATTGGGTAAGGCTATTCCTGAAAAGGACATTGTGATGAAAATTGTCAGATCGCTGCCATCTACATAAGACTCTAAGAAGCATGCCATCGTTGAGGGAAATAACCTTGATAATCTCTCCAGAAATACGCTGGTTGGGAAGCTTAAGATCTTTGATCATGAGCATTCATTGGTAGGCTTGGGAATGGGTCTGTTTTTGCCTACATGTTAAACCGCAAGTTCACGGTGTCTAGTTTGTAAGACAGGGCAAATACGGGTCGAACCACAGAGACTTGTGGTGCTGAGAATTGATCTAAAGGCTTACTACTTACTGATTTCAGGTGAATGTAACACAAAGATGGGTTTGTTGTGTGTCGGCGGCGAGATTGGAATGGTGACTCTAAGCTAAGGTAAGAAATAAGTTGTAACTAATTGGAAGCTACCGGGGTGATTGTTTCCACCAATTGTTCTTATGCTAAGGTAATGCAACCTAAGCTATGTTCTTGAGCTTTTCCATGAAAGTCTAAAAGGGATGTTTGTTGAATGATTTTGCTAATTAACCCCTAGTATGAGAAATTTGTCTTCTTACAGATGACTGACTCATCACAGTTCATTATCTTCCTCAATCACTTACTAATCCAAGCATAATGTAATTCAGATAAAAACATAACCAAGGATAAACATGCTTGACAATAGAATCAGGGGTTTCATTAACACCCTGGAAAATTACTTAGAACATAACTAAAACACAAATTAAACTACTATGGTGCTCTGGCTAACCCAGGCATAAGGTTTTTCACACACAGGCCAAACCTATTTATACATGCATAAACTCAAAACCCTAATTCTCTCAAAACAGAAATTGAAAGGAATAACCTCTTACCCACGTCGCTCAATCCTCTGAATCAGTGCTCTCCTCTGTCAATTCGTCTTGGCAGCTTCCTTGATTGATTGATGGAACAAAACCTAACCCTAGTTCCATTTATCTCTTACATAGCCTCTAGGGTTATGAGAGAGGCTAGGCGAGAGATAACTAAAACTAGAGGTGGCGGTGAAGGTGGTTGATGGAGCTAGTGGTGATGGCGACGGGGAGATGGAGATGGAGGCGGCAGCTCCGCTCCGCCATGGTATGGTCGGGAGAGAAGGGGGATGGATTAACGAGTTGTTGGGCGAAGAAAGAGAAGAAGGAGGAAGAAATGAGGTTATGTCGATGGGTTTTGTCGATGGTGTAGGTATAGGCAACTAGGGTGTGAGGCGGGCACAAGAAGGGACGATGGGAAGGACGCGGCGAGCGTTGGATGTGGCGGGTTAGATCTCGAACGGCCGAGGGAGGATTTGGGCGATTTGGTGTTGAACGGGAGCATCGAGAAATGATGTGAGCAAAGGAGCGACCGTAGGATGTAGCTAGGTGAGATCTCAACGGCTCGGGGTGGATGGGCTCGGATCCGGGTCATAGCTAGCTCAAGCCCATGTCTTGTAAGTTGGGTTGCGACTGATGCACGCGCGGGCTTTGACTTTCTGCTCCATAGACGCTTGTCTCCAATTCTTTTCTCTTTTGGCTCCTCAGTTTCTCCGAACTTTATTTACTACCTAAAAACACAAAATTAATTAGTACAAATATTTATTCTTGAAAACAAAGAAAATACAGAATCTGGGATAATATCTCGATTTACGAGCACAAAAGATGAGTTAAGTGCCAATAAATAGATGTATAAATATGCAATATTTGGCACTCATCAAATACCCCCAAACCTGAATTTTACTTGTCCTCAAGTGAAACAGAAACGAAGAAATCCTAACTATACCCCGTCGCAGTCTCTCGAATGCATTTAGCGTATGCACTAAGCCTTTAAACCGCTAGGTGTCCCTAGTGGACGAGTTGTAGTCTCGTGAGGGTTTGCAGAGGTGTACCCACAAAACCTTCTCCAACTTCAGAGTGTAAAAGAGTCTCAAGCATCCAAGGAGCTATGAGGACATAGAGTTTCGCATGCTAGTAACACGAAGTTAGGACTACCAAAGAACGCATTCTCATCCTTAAGTGCTTTGAGCGAGAAGTAACCATACCATATGAAAGAATTCGGATTCGATTGTGATCATAAGCCTCGACTTCGCCTCACCATTAGGGTTTTATGATAATTGCACTCAAAAGATCGCTTTTTAGTCTCTCATGTGTGCAGCAGGAATAAAGAGAGAAATCCCGCACACGTTGTAGGTGGGAAGGATAACCTTCCGAAATAATTTACGGAGACTCCACGAAGTGTGGACAAAAAGAATCTTTTCTCGATGATCTCTAAGAAAGGAAATCAACCATTAGCAAGGATGGGAGTACTCACTTACCTTCTCACCCGATCGGCAATTAATATCACTCTCTCAGCATTCATAGAAACGTCTTCAATCTTCGGTCTTCGGTCTTCAAATGTTGATGATGAACTTCTGAACTTTACAAAAACTTGACAAACAATTTTTTTTTTTTTGGATACATAAATGACATGAAAATAATAATAAAACAGTAAAAATCAATTTTTCACAAACTTCATTAATTCTCATCCTATTTTCTTTCCTTTGTTGCACGTAAACCTTGGACTATCTCAACTTTTCCTTCAAATATTCTGATGTTGCTCCGCTTGCTGACGATGATGTGTTTCTATGAATTTGTTGATTGAGAGGGAGAGAGTGATGCTAACTGCAAATCGGTATTTAGAAAAAGTTTTCATCTTTAAACGTCACCCTTATGATTGACAAAAATTAGCACTCAAGAGATCAAAAGTAGTGCTGAAAGTGGTGCGAAGTTGGGTAGATCACCATTCCTACCCGGAATTGACGTACGGTGACACACACTCTAACAGCTTTTCTAGAAAGTTCACTAGTCCAGAAGGGGGTATAAATGACGATCAAAGTCTGTTATAAAACATGATTTATCACGGTTTTCATCTGTCATTCGAACCGTTATTTATTTGGTGTGACTCTTTATAAATAACGAATAGATAACGTTATTAAGTACGACGACTAAAATTTGTGATTTAAAATCACGTATAGAATCTGTTACTAAATATCACGGTTACTATGCGTGATATTTAATAACGTTTGAAGTATGTCATTTAAATAAAATAATGGTATTTTTATTAAATAAAATATTTATAATTCGAGGTATTTTTATTAAATAAAATTTTTAATTCTTAAGCGAGAACGTTCTGTCATTTTTTACGGCTATCGAGTCAGATATTAGCATTCAGATTTTCGGAATCTGAAATCCGTTCATAATGAGATTTGGTGTATCAGAAATTGATCAAGATTTAAAAAACAAAAAGACAGGTAAACAATAGAATATTCATCAAAATTAATAAATTGACTTTATTAATTTATTAATTATTTTTTAAGAAAAAATATAATATTTCAAGTTACATAATCTACTATCATTGCCACTCTAACTTGAATGCTCTGCTACGGGAGTCGCATAGGCCTTCGGCCACCTAATAAAATTACCAATAGGAACATCCCGAAGTACAGCATCATCTCTGTCGCACAACATTGCATTTGGCTCAATGATTACGTGAAGCATGCAGTTGTAGTCGTCATCAAACAACACCGCAGTATCGACATATGCAACTGCAACTGGCTTTTTTCTTAAGTTCCTCAAAAAGAAAAGACCAAACGACGAGGGTATTACTGGCATCCCAATATCCTGTATATTTAAAAAACAAGACCAAGTTAGTTTAAGAAATCATGATGGAATTGGAAACATTGTATGCATCCGACTACACATTAATAAGAGCTATTAGAAATCACCTGCTGGAGCTATTAGAGATATGATCATGTACTCCAGTGTTGTTTTTCTGTCTTTCAGCATCCAACTGTGCTTTCAAAGCTTCGTTTTCTGCTTCTCTTTCAGCACATTGTGCTTCTCTTCCTGCAACCTGGCGTTCATAAACTCAGAAGCAAGAAACTGAGATTTAGAAACACCAGCACCCATTCCACCACGTATGTATCCCTTTCGATCAGCGCCAAATATCTAGCCATATTTAAGAAGAAAATTCAAATTCCATGAAATTCAGTTAAACAATTAACGTAAAACAAGGGCTTTTTTTAGACTACTGTACAGATGGAAAGTCACTGGCAATTCACAAGGTGCCAATAACAGTATACACATAAGAGGTAAACTTCAGTTATTAACATATTTTTCCGATACGGTCTAGCACTTATGTCTTCAAACATATAAAAACTAATGAAATGTACATAGTGGTGCTGGTGCGGGCTACTTGAAGCAGTGATTACTATTAAACCATAAAATAAGACAGTTCTACAGATGCAACAGAACTACAGAGCAAAGTAACCACTATCACCATCTAATATAAAAATTCAAGAAGCAAAAAGATTCATGTAACAACAAATACACCACTAACCTTGGTAACAGTGTCGTTTCCCAAACACTTTTGTGATGAAGGATTTTTATCATATTCCTCCAGCACCAATGCCTACACATCAACAGAAGCCAGCTAAAGTAAACTGATATCTTAAATATCAATAAATAATATTAGACAAAACAGGAGAACTTACTAATTTTGCAGCTGCCATTGATTTAGTAAATGAGGGATTATCATCTGGGGTGACTCTATGTGTCTTCAGAAACACGTCCGGCCTATATATTTCACCAGTGGGACTTTCTTTTTCCTGTGACAACAAAATGCATCAAATACTTGCACAATTTTGCATCAAAAGACGACATCTTTGAGACAATAAAGAAGAGGTTTCTACTGACAAGATAAGTGCATCAAAATTCCATTAGATGCTTAGATAAGTAATCATTCTATAACATCACTTCTTATATAATCTAACCAGCTTAGTTTCTTCAGTTAATATTGCAATTTAAAAACCAATTGGATTGAAACTAAAAAGTGACCATTTCAGCAAGAAGCAATAATAAGCGGAATGAACAAGAACCAAAGAAACTGCATAAAAACTTCTTATGCTATCCAGTTAATGAAACAAATTGTACAACATAGGAATAATAGCTCAAAATATATAGTGTTAAGAATTTACCATTTCAAGCCACCTTCTAGGTACACCTTTCTTACCACCTGTATACTGAGCATTCACTTGTGATCTTGCTTGAGCTCCCTGTTCAGATTTTTTCTGAAAATATTCAGAAGTGTTGTTAGTAATGAACTTCTCCCAATCATCTTTTGTATAGAATTTTGGCACTTTCCTTTTCTTTTGTTCTATAGTTGTAGCACTACCATTGACCAATCGCCATTGTTTGGATTTTTCTGTTCTCCATGCGCTGTTTGCTTTTGTTAAATCGTACTTTTTATGGATATGGGTTACCTGGTACGTACTCTGTAATAAAAAAAAAGGATATACTCAGTCGGAACTATGATATCGACATAATGCAGTGTAAGCGTTCTTCAGCACTTGGTAAGGTTATAGAAAGCCTACGAAAATATAGAATGACATATGAACATAAGCTTAGGGAAAATAAAGCCAACTGGACTCACTTGAACATTGTCCCGAATGTCTTCTTTGTACTCTTGAGGAACCTCTTTCTAATTCTTATGCCCCAATCCTATTTTTGATCTTGTGATCTCTCCAATCCAAGTTGCAAAATCTGCTGGTCCATTCCATTGCCCATGCTCATTAAAGAACACCGGCAAACGCTCATCTAGGTTGGAAAACCCAAAATTAGCATAAGTAATGAACCACCAGTGATTTAGAAAAGAAGGCATTTCCAGGAGCAAAACTTACTAGAAACGAACAATTTTTAGATATAACTTCAAAACTAAGGAAATCAATGAATGTAACATTACCCTTAGAGTTTTCATTAATGTTCTCAATATCATTAACTTGAATATTAAGAGCATGGTCTGATTCATGGATTGACACAGTTCCATGCGGTTCATCATGACCTGATTCGCACAATATGGGGCTGCGTCTAGGAGACGAGGGAGACCAGTTAAAAATAGGGCTGCTTTCCCTCGAACAAAGAGTGGTCATGCTTCCTCGAGTCATCTCAAACATCAACAAACCTATTCATCAACAAAACCACAACTACTCTACCATAAGAAAACCACACTTAATCATGGATAGCAACAGTCTAATAGCTCTATTGAACTGATTTGTTATTTGCACCAAAAGATTTTCAACACACAAACACCCTATAACACCCTATATATACATCGTAATCAGATCCATATACACGAAACTCGTCTTATTACTATAACAAACCCAATTTCAGATTCAATCGGAGATAGTCTGATATTAAACCCATTCATGTTTTCAATCAAAAAGTCATAAGTTAATTAGCGATTGTATTATTACAAAACTAAAACAATCCTATGTAACCTGATTTCAGATTACATCAAAAATACTCTAATATGAAGCTCATGCATTTTTTCAATCAAAATCATAATAAGTTAATTGATAAGCAATAAAATAGATATACCTCGCTGTTTTTGATCTCTGATAATCCCCCAAAAAGATAAATCTCTTTTGATCTCTGATAATCCCCAAAAAGATAAATCTCTTAACATCTCTAAATTGACTTTAGAATTTAACTTTATAGCTATTCCAAAACACCAAGCGGGAAATAATCCCTCCCAAAAGAATTTTCCTTTGATTTTCATCCCTCCCAAAAATTGTTAGGGTTCAAATCCAAAAAAAAATTGACCGGGATTATTTCCTTTGGATATTCTTCTTCAATTGATTCTCAATATATTCTTCTTTACATCCTACGGCGATGCACAAATGTTTCCGAAATTGTAAAACAAATCTTCACTAATAAATCCTGATTTTCTGCCAAAAAAAAAAAATGGATTGAGGAGAAAACTTGCGTAAGATAGAAGAGATAGGGATGAAGCACCGATACAACCTAGGAAAATACTCTCCTCTTTTAACGACAACAAAGACACGCGTCTCTTTTTTCTAAATATAAATTTTATTTTATCTGTGTGTCTTAATTATATGATGAAAAAAGGAACACGTTCAGCACCAGTGGTCTAGTGGTTGAATATTATGTTCCCACCTTACAGATCCGGGTTTGAGTCCCACCTCATGCTAATTTTTTTTTTTTTGTTTTTTTTAATTTATATTTTTTGAATCTTCTATAATTCATAAAATAACCAATTACAAATGTTAATACAAGGGATTTTTATTTTTTATTTTGGGTTTTCTAGAATGGAACCGATATGGCTCATATGCCGGTGGCTAATCACCAATGCAGACATGGATCTATGCAAAAGACTTAAAAGCAAATATGCCGGGGGCTGACCAAAATTATAGACATGTTGTGGTAGCCGGTGGTTAGTCATCTCTTGGTGCGTTTGAACTCGGGTGGTTGGTTATTTGTGGGTGTGTACTAGAAGATTAATGATGGGCGTATAAAGACCAAGATATATGACGGATGTATTGTGTAATTTTATGGTTCATTATTAAATCACAGGCCTAGTTAAATATCACGGTTTAAAATAACAGTTTTTTTATGTTAAATGGTGGACCCCATTATTTTTATGTTATATGACGGAAATCGTTCGTGAAACCCTAATAACATAATTAATCTGTCATTTAAAAGCGTGATTTAGAGCCCTTTCTGGACTAGTGGTTGCAAAAAATTGAAGGTTGGTGCCTCACTTGATGTAAAATGGGTAGTCTCCACTATTGGTGATCACAATTCTACTACCGAATATCTAAACAACACCTAATTCGCCCTCTGGTATGGTTAAATCCAACTTTAACGCTCTAATCAACTAAGAAACCCGATTGTGTTCTCCGGTACTTCCAAGTTCTGTTATTTCGGTCAGACTCTCTATGTAAACATAGCTAGAAGCATGCTAGTGACTCTAAAATCTCTAAAAGTTGGAGGTTTTTATTTGCAAAAAGTTTTGAATTTTTTTTTTTTTTTTTTTTTAAAGTAAAAGAAAGACTAAAAACTCTATATGCAAATGCAAATGAACCCCCAAACCTAAATCAAATATTGTCCTCAATGTGTCAACAGATAATAAGAATTTAAACAAGTCACATACCAAGAGAACTATGTTGAATAGAGAAAAGGGAAGAGATTACCGGATGTCGGCGGAAGCAAGGTTAGAGCTTCATTTGTCAAGGCTAGAATCCAACACTCTCAGTGGAGATCATATCGGATTAGCACAATATATGTACAAGAAGACTCAACCGATTCAAGAAAAGAAAAATTAATAAGTCCTACTGGATTATATACAATGAAAATTTACCATACACCAACAATCTAAAGAGTTGAGGATCAACCCAAAAGACAATATGTACAAACATCAACAGCCTTACACCAATATAACATGAGACTGCAGGAAAGATTGCATATGTGAACAAGTTACCCCCAAACCTAAACTTGTCAACATATGTGTTCTTGAGCACAAATCTTGCAATTTTAAAGGTACATCATGCAAAAGGTCTAACTCAAAATGAGTTTTGCTAAGAACAGGAAGATATACACATTCCAACTGTGGTTCCTTAAAAGTGTTATACTTTGATGCAAAATAGTCCAAGAGGACTTGGGAAGCACAAAGCTCTAAGCCTAAATTAGGCATTTTCAGAAAAGTTGGTTTTGCAATTTTGTTACAAACTACACCTAGGTTTGGTAGAGGAGTATCAATCTGTGCCTTAAGAGAGAGATTATGTACATCTAAGTTGTTTTCATGTATAAGATCATTTTCACCATCACACACTTTCCTAAAGTCAGACAAAGGTAAATCATGCTCACCTGCATAGAACAATTCATCAATCTCCATGTCATAATCATCAGAGGAGGCAACATATTGTGACATGGACAGGGAATCAGACACAAAAATAATATCATGGTCCATAAGAACATTAGTGTCAACAGAAGATTCATCCTTTCCTAAGTCACAAACAAGTTGTGTAGCATGCTCACTTTCACTGAAGAATTTCACAAACCCAAGCTCAGAGTTAATATCACATGTATGAATGTTAGAAGAAGTATCATTCATAGGGTTCACAGAAGAGACGCCTAACGTCTCTGAACCCAAAGGTTCCATCATATTTTCAGCATACACATGCTCTTCTAACATATCATATTCATCATCATCATCATCATCATCATAACAAAAATGTATTTCCCTATTGAAAATTGTAGCATTTCTAGTGTACTCATTTTCCTCTAGATTAGGTTCATATTCAATATCAGTTGCATGTGTAGGAAGAGAAACACTATTTTCAAGATTTTCTTCATTAGGGACAACAATCATCCTATCATGAACTTCCCTCCATTCTTCTTTTTCTAAATGAATCAGGTTCATCTTTAAGAACAAGTAACACTGTTCAATGGAAGGAGAGTCTTCAATAGTGGGTATGCATGTTTCATATGAATGATCATTATATGGTTGTGCACATGGTTCACTACACAAGGGAAACTCATACATGTTGCTAGATGGATGATCATGCATTGCATTCAGTTCAAACCTAGCATTATTTTGTTCTATGAGGTTTTCTTCCACTAAGTGCATACATGGGTTCATTGGAGGATAGAATTGCTCATCCTCCCATGGTGGTTGATGATACATGTGGTCATAATGATTAGGGTATTGATATTCAAGGTCAGGGCCCTGAGAAGGTTCATAGTATTCCCTAAAATCACTATGGTATGTGGGGGGTTCATATTGTGAAGCATGCCCGTAAGCAAGCTCTCTAATGGATTTGTTTGTATCCCCAGTTGCAGACCAAAATCCTGACATGATCTAGCAACTCAATTTGGGCTTAAAGAGAAGCACTATAGCCTAGCACACATCAAGTATACTAAGTCCAGATGCAAGCCCAAGTTATGCAAAAATGCACAACTTAGTAGTTATGCAAAGCCCAGTTGTTGTGGGCTCAGTTTGGTTTAAGTGGGTTTTGGTTTGTGTGGGCTTCAAGTTTGGTTTATGGGGATTAGTTGTTTGCAGCCCAGGTTTGGGTTCAGTTAGCCCAGTGGAACTGGGTTCCAGCCCAGCAGTTGGCAGCTTAGGTTGAGCCCAATGGTTGGGCTTCAGTTTTTTTTTGCACAGCCCAACAGCTCAGTTTAGTTTAGCAAATTAGCAGCCCAGGTGATGTTTAAACAGCCCAGCAGATCAGCTGAAGGTTGGCAGACTGCAAAGCCAGTGGTTGTGGAAGGTTGGCAGACTGCATGCACAAAGCCGGTGGTTGTGGACTCGGTTGGTTTATGCTTGCTTGAGTGCATAGTTTGTGCCTGAGAACAAGAAAGCAACACTTTGTAGTCTCAAAAATTTTCACAGCACAGCTTGTGCAGGGCAAGATTAAGTTCAGCACAGTTTATGTGCTCAGACAACACAGAGCAATACAAGACAGCCTAGGTTGGCAGCTCAAGCAAAGCTTGTACACAGCACAGCCTAGGCAAAGCACAAGAAATTTATGCACAGCACAGGACAGTTTGGTGCACAGGAAAGTAAAAACAGCAATGCAAAGTGCACAAATTCAATATGTTGCAAGGGTCAACAGGGTCAGTCGATGCTCTAGTTCTCACTGGTTATGCAAGTTGCAATTTTAATAAGAAATGATTTCTCATGTGAGCATGGCATACAATTTACAAACTCAAAGGTTCACTGGGTCAGCAGATGCAACAGTGAACAAAGTACATCACAAGGTTAAGGTTGAGCACTTACTGGCAATCAGCCAAGGCAAGGCAGCATCAGGGGCTGAGTTATGCTCAGGGTTGTTGGAGTCAACTGGGCTAGTTGATATCAACCAGCCCAGTTGATGTAGCAGACTTGGGTATCTGTAGGTCAAACTCACAACTTCAGGAGGCCGGAGTTAAGCTCAAGGCAGATGCACAGAGCACAGGAGAGTTAAGCTTACCAATTTGCACAGGGGAATGAGCATGCAAGGGGTGCAGGGCAGCTATTCTATCATGCAAAACATTGGGTTACATATTCACAGATCATTAACATGTTTGGCTAAGCTCATATTTCACAGCAACATGCACACAGAGCAATTCAAGTATTGAGAGAAACTTACATATTGAAATGACCATCTCAGCAAGTAGGAATTGTTACTTAGATACTCTAGTTCAGTGAGCATACATGTTATGTTATCATAAACTGTTCAAACATTCAATGTTACACAGTGAGGCTTACCACTATTGTCCTGCAATTTTCTTTTCCTCCTTGGCTTATTCTCTAGTGTTTGCAGGTACCTGTAACTCAACAGATTAACTTCAGTTCTTAGTTTTGCACAATTGAAACCAGGAGTTAAAGCCAAAATAGCATCAATGTTGTAATGACGGGATTATTTGTATCTAAGCTACAACATGTGTGAACCGAGAGGAAAAGTAAGTGACTAGCTGCACAAGCCGGTGAGCTAAAACAAGCACAAAAGAAAACTAGGAATGCCAGATGCGAGAGGTGTACGAGTGTGCGGAGGTACGAGATGAGATAAGTAAGACTAAGAGAGAGACTAGCGAGATGGAACTACTAAAAATTGAAGCGGGATATTAATCTAAAGATTACAACGCAGAATATAAAATGACTAAGCTAAGTTCGGATGCGGGGCTAAAATTAACAATGCAAGGCGAGATATATACAGGGTTGGAAATCAGTGAAGCAAGCCAACTATGCGAGAATAGAGAAACTTTAACTAAGTTATAATAATACAGGGCTAAGCAAGTATATACAAAGCAATTATGTACAGGGTGAAATGAAACTCAGTAAAGACAGGCCAATGATCAACATGGCACACGCCAAGTCGCCGGCAGCGGCGCCAAAAACTTGGTAGGCTTGGGAATGGGTTTGTTTTTGCCTACATGTTAAACCGCAAGTGCACGGTGTCTAGTTTGTAAGACAGGGCAAATACGGGTCGAACCACAGAGACTTGTGGTGCTGAGAATTGATCTAAAGGCTTACTACTTACTGATTTCAGGTGAATATAACACAAAGATGGGTTTGTTGTGTGTCGAAGCGACTGAGATTGGAATGGTGACTCTAAACTAAGGTAAGAAATAAGTTGTAACTAATTGGAAGCTACCAGGGTGATTGTTTCCACCACCTGTTCTTATGCTAAGGTAATGCAACCTAAGCTATGTTCTTGAGCTTTCCCATGAAAGTCTAAAAGGGATGTTTGTTGAATGATTTTGCTAATTAACCCCTAGTATGAGCTGTCTTCTTATAGTACAACTCATCACAGGTTCATTAGCTTCCTCAATCACTTACTAATCAAAGCATAATATAATTCAGATAAAAACATAACCAAAGATAAACATGCTTGACAATAGAATCAGGGGTTTCATTAACACCCTGGAAAATTACTTATATAGAACATAACTAAAACACAAATTAAACTACTATGGTGCTCTGGCTAACCCAGGCATAAGGTTTTTCACACACAGGCCAAACCTATTTATACATGCATAAACTGAAAACCCTAATTCTCTCAAAACATAAATTGAAAGCAATAACCTCTCACCCACGTCGCTCAATCCTCTGAATCAGTGCTCTCCTCTGTCAATTCGTCTTCAGCAGCTTCCTTGATTGATTGATGGAACAAAACCCTAACCCTAGTTCCATTTATCTCTTACATAGCCTCTAGGGTTATGAGAGAGGCTAGGCGAGAGATAACTAAAACTAGAGGTGGAGGTGAAGGTGGTTGATGGAGCTAGTGGTGATGGCGACAGGAGATGGAGATGGAGGCGGCACCTCTGCTCTGCCATGGTATGGTCGGGAGAGAAGGGGGATGGATTCTGCAGAGTTGTTGGGTGAAGAAAGAGAAAAAGGAGGAAGAAATGAGGTTAGGTCGATGGGTTTTGTCGATGGTGTAGGTATAGGCAACTAGGGTGTGAGGCGGGCACAGCAAGGGACGATGGGAAGGACGCAGCGAGCGTTGGATGTGGCGGGTTAGATCTGAACGGCCGAGGGAGGATTGGGGCGATTTGGTGTTGAACGGGGGCAGCGAGAAATGATGTGAGCGAAGGAGCGACCGTAGGATGTAGCTAGGTGAGATCTCAACGGCTCGGGGTGGATGTGCTCGGATTCGGGTCATGGCTAGCTCAAGCCCATGTCTTGTAAGTTGGGTTGCGACTGATGCACGCGCGGGCTTTGGCTTTCTGCTCCATAGACGCTTGTCTCCAATTCTTTGCTCTTTTGGCTCCTCAGTTTCTCCGAACTTTATTTACTACCTAAAAACACAAAATTAATTAGTACAAATATTTATTCTTGAAAACAAAGAAAATACAGAATTTGGGATAATATCTGATTTCTGAGCACAAAAGATGAGTTAAGTGCCAATAAATAGATGTATAAATATGCAATATTTGGCACTCATCATTCATCCAAATCTAAGGATGTTGCTTTCAAAGCACTAAAAGACACAACATTACTTGATAAAAGTAAAAATGTGTATATCTCTAGAGACGATCACTCTGAGACTGACTCATCAGATGAAGATCTTGACAAATCAGTCTCGATGATCACAAGACAGTTTAGGGATCTTCTGTTGAAGAGAAGCAAACGGTTCTCCAGAGATAAGCCTAAATCATCAGTCAAACCTCATAATCGTATTCCTCCTAAAAACAGGGACACAGATGAAACTGATGATGAGGATATGCCTCGGTGCTTTAAGTGTAAGGGATTTGGTCAATTTGCAAACGAGTGCCTAAATCGTAGAAAATACACTGGGAACAAAGGTCTTGCTACGACACTTGATGAGATGTCTGACAATTATGATTATGATGAAGACAAAAAATCACATGTTGCTCTTCTATGTGAAAATATTGATTTTGATAATTGTAGCAATACATACATCAATCTTGATAATCTTTAGAAGAGAGCCCAATCAGGATGGAAGAATCAATTGACCCTTCTGTTGGAAACTCTATGTTTAATGTTTCAGGATCAACTATGTGCCTAGCAGCTTGCTCATATCGAGCACCTGAACCATCTTATACGTTGACATGCTCTTATTGTTCTCTCAAGGGTCATGAGTTTTCAAAGTGTTTCAAATACAAACACAAGATGAGATTTGTCAACAAACTTCAACGAAGAACAGATCGTCTAGCTACCAATCTTAAACTAGCGGAGAAAATAACTAAGGTATGTAAGATCTTATCTTCCTCAAAGAGATTAGTTTCCAAAGATAAATATAGGCCATTAGAGAAGAAAACATGGTCTAAACATACGGAAAGACAGGGTTCCATAAATTTCGTCCAAAAGGGTCATGGTGGACAGATTTTTGTTCACCACAACACAATTTAATTGTGTTGTCTTTGTGCATCTTGTCTCATGTGCCTGTTCAAAAGAGACAATATCTTGCACACCTCAGGCTTTAAATATATATATATATATATTTTGTTTTCTAGCTTTGTGTTGTTTGGTTTTGGATTTCCTTCATATCATTGTTGATATTGGAAATCACCTCTTTGCCAAAAGAAGAGGGTTATTTGCGACAATTCCACTCTTTATAGGGTTGTGAGCTGTGCATACACAAACCGTTTAAAGGTTTATAAACCCTACATTCCTTTTTTACTTCTCTGATATTATTTATATCTTAAGACTGCTTGTTGAGGTTTGATTGTGAACTCCTCTCACAAAACCGTGCTTTCATGGATACTCCAAGCACCATATCTTCTGATGGGAAAGAGATCAATATGATTTTTAAGCCATCAATCACTAAGGAAAAAGAGAAATCTCAATTGTCTCCAACTCTAAAAAGAAAAAGAAGGAATGTGAGGAAGCCAAGAGTTGTTCCTTCAACCTCTCAGAAGTTCTCTGATGTTGTTGAAGAGTTGAAGCTGGAAACAAAAGAGATTCAGCTAATAAAGGCTTGTGTTTTAAGATCATTGGAAATTCAGAAGGCCCTGGTTCGACATCATCATCCAAGAAGGTTTATTAGTATTGACTCCTTCCTCCATGAATCATATGTTCCAATGGCTGTTGACGACAAGGTGTTCGGGGACGACAAGGAATTTTTCAAAGATCTTAATGTCTAGTAAACTTCTTAAAAGAATTTTTATTTTGTTTTTTGTTTAAGAAGGATAATTAGGGTTTGGAATAGCCATTATTGTGAGTACACATAGCTATGTACAACGTTTTTTATCTTCATGTTTTTAGGTTTATTTGTTTAAATTCTTAAAAATTGTTTGGAAGATGATTTTTGCAGTATTAATCTTTATGGTTTTATATATTGCAATATGTTATGGGATATGTGTGTTTACGTCCGTGAACTATTATTGTCCCATACGATGTCAAATTTATCTCTGTCATATGTCGATATGCATGTATTGATACAAGATCGATGAACTTTTGACAAACAAAATTTAAGCCTATTATGTCATTTATTGATGAAAGATAGGTTAAAATCTTTTGTTTACAAGGATTACGTCTATTATATGTCATTGTGCAAATAGTGATGGAAAATAGAATGAATCCTTGTATTTTCCGCAGTATTGATCTTCCCTGATCCATATTTTATTATATACTGTGCGGCTCCGTAAGCCTTTTTATGTGAGCATTTCCAACTAGACTAATCATAGTATCATTTTTGGCTATTTTGGTCGTGTATTCCGATTAAATTAATCATGGGATCTCTTGTGGTTAATTTAATTGAGAATTTTGGATACAAAATCATTTTGTGGTTTTTGGTGTCCAAAGAAATCCTTCTTTTCTCGTAAAAGTAAGGCCGCTCTTGTTGTTATTTCAGGAATGACATCAAATGGGGGAGAGTTCTTTTGAACTTGCGCTTAATTGCCAAATATTTGTGGGGAGTGCGGCTATGGAATATTTGAGGGGTTATCTTGTATCTTTATAAACTCCGTGATGAATGCATTTAGCTTCGGCTTTATGGTTGCATCTAAACAAAGTTGATATGTAATTTTCTTTGGTCTTGAAGTGTCTCCATGGAAATTTCATTAGGATCTCGTTTTCGTACCTTTGTCAATTTGATTGACCAAAAGGGGGAGAATTAATATGTAGTTCACACTACAAATACATATGGTTTTAGGAACATTATGTAAGGGGGAGTGGTTTTGGTGTTGAGACGAAGTATTGACTAAGGGGGAGTCATACATATCACCATAGTATTGTTGTCAAAGTTGTGACACTAGTGGAAATTAGCAGTTTCACGACCGACAAAGCAAGTCATTTAACTCGTATATATGACTTGCTTTGTCTGTCGAATAAAGGGTCGCTGTTTGAGCGTCTTTTTTCAACTATGGCGTGTCTCTGGGGGTCGTTGAAAATCTTATATCAACGACCGATTTTAACGGTCAATCTTTTATGACTGACTTCGATCAGTCATAGATATAAATCTTAATATAAAAAAAAATTTGATTCAGATTGACTGTCTGGCCTGACTGAATCTGAAATTAAACTCAAATGAAAACCAAATTCAAATGAAACTCAAATTAGAATTCAAATGAAAACCAAATACAAGTCAAATAAAAATGAGAATCAAATTAAACTTGCACACAAATAATCATTCAATTTAACATTCATTGATTCATTGGTTTCAAATTACACAAAGGTTTAAATTCTGTAGTTCTGACCAGTGTACTTGGTAGTTCTAGGATTCGATTACAAAACGATGAACTAAAAAACTATTGATTAAACAGCAAAATTATAAACTCCGATGATGATGAAGAACTTATTCCTACTTCATAATGGTGTACCTGCACAGCAAAAGCCATCAAATGATTAATGTGGGGAGGTCACAATACTCAAGAAAACTCTTATAAAAACAATAACCATGCCATTCACATGAGAAGACAGTGATCTATAAAGGTGGGTATCCTAACCAATATGATGTCAATCTCTTTACCTGCTTCTGTCCAACATCGACACAGCGGCATAAACGTAACTAGTTCATTAATTCACGACCTTGACATATCTCGAGCACAAGATACAGAATGGGTTATACATGGAATCCTAATGTAAGAATGGTAACAGGTAAGATTGCAGAGAGGCCCCAAGATGAATAACCAAAAGTACTCAACAGTTTTGTTCTTCCTACTGAAAAACCAGTTGCTATTAGCGCAGTGATTGAGAAAAGCATGAGGAAACAAATACATATTGATGAACCCATTACTACCAGAAACATCACAACAGGTGTTTAAACAATAAGCACCAGCAGGCTCACAAACCACCATGTACCAATATCAAGAGATACACTTCTACATCTTTGCATTCTTATGGAAAAACTATCTGATATTCAGTCGCAATGAAAAATACAATGAATATAATTTTGATAGAACGTGCAAGCATTAGAAGTCAATATTTGATTGGTTTAATGACAAAATTCTTAGGAGGATACAATTGGAGACGGTGAAAAGAACCCATTTGGAACTAGCTAGAACCACATTATCTGAACCTAAATATTTGGGACTTGAATACAATTCAGAAATTTAGACTGCATAATAAGTTTGTGTAAGTAATCGTTATAAGTCCAGGGACAGATCTCTTTAACATTATGAAGTGTGTTTAATTCAGAAAAATAAAAACAGACCTGAGAGCTCCATTGTACTTCATTTACATCCATTTCGTGGGCCTTCTCCTTCCTTAGTTTATGAACCTGTAATGCATAACATATAAAAAAAAAATATAGGATTTGCATCGCCTTTATGAAATGTACAGAAGGCATTGGTAGGGAAAACTAGACGACCAACTACATAAATCAAATGTATCACCATAACAAAAAACAAGTCAAACCATAACAAGAAATAGGAATCAGTAGAAGGCTCTGAAATAGGAGCTCTACTAGCAATTATCCCTTCCCTGTATAAACAAAAAATGTTCCAAATTTAATATCTTAAATAAAAACTGAAAGCAACTGACAAATGGACAATTGGGATCAGACTTGCACAACTAAAACGTATACCCTTTCTATTACGGAAAAATGCCAACTAAAAACAATATACCCCTCCTGTGAAAATGGAAGCAAGGTAGAGTTCTTAGCAACTCGAATGTATCAACCATATTCACCGATCAAGAACAATGAAAAAAATTCAAACCCACATCAAACACAACACCAGAAAAGGGTGAAACTAAAAGAAATTTGCTTAATAAAATTGGACGAACAAAAATTCACGCATATAAAGTAGAATCAGTAATCTCAGGGCTATGATAACCAAACTAGATGAATACCAAAGTGTTTGAAGTTGTTAACAAAACCAGGGTACAGATCCGAGAAATTATTAACACCATAAGTGTTTGAAGTTTAAAAATTGAATTGCTACATCAAGGTGCTCATACAGTTCAAGAAAATATTCCAAATCAAACTACGCAACAGGTTATTGTTTCATGCCAAATGAATCCCTTCAATAACAAATCGTATAGATACGCAATCACAACGTGGGTGCAGAGTTTACCTTTTGCTGCCTATCTATTTCCATTATATATTGTTCAAGTAAGCTGAACTTCTCAGCAACCTAAAAAATTTCCAGTGAAAATCAGTTCTTATAACCACAAGACCTTGTTACAAGTGTGCAAAACAGAAAAATTAAGCAAAAAACCAATATTAAGCAAAGACAAGTTAACCAAAAATCATAAAACTTAAGAAGTTGGTAGTTTACCAGACTATCGAAATCAACATGCTCAGCTGCTCAAACATCATTATGAAGTTGGAGGAAGCACATTGCCTGGATTTTCATCTTTCCATCATCACTAGTTGTAAATCTGAACATAAACCGAAGTATATCAAAACAAAGGCTCAAACATCATTGTTACTAGAAAAGATAACACAGTGATGAGAATTACTAAAAACATATTAGCATCACCTTCGGGTGATTTCTTAGTCTTGTTGATTTCGTCTTGAAGATCTTATAAAAGGTCGAGCCCAAGCTTAATGCGGCAGAACGTTGTAACCGGATGATAACTTGGAGCCAAACCGGGGGTTCTTCACACTGCATCATCAAACAAGAAGTTTTTAGAGAGAAAAAAATTGTTCACATTAATACAAATTACTCGAGGTATTTAGCACTTTAACTACATGTTAACTCTCATTAGTTCGCTTACTAAATAATGTTACAAGATCAGGCGCTTCAAAATAAAAAGAATTTAAAATTTGAAACCAAACAAAGCAAAACTTTTGTAACATATCCAAAATCTAGATGTTAAATACAAAATGAACAAGATGATGTTATCTTTGATAGCTTGACCCTAATTAGTTTACCTGACATTCCTTCTTTAATTATTGCCTCCCAATTTCTATTGTTTTTTTCTTTTGGGTTTATGGGTATTATGAAAGCATGTGATACTAAAAAGAAAATCATTGTGACAATTGAAATGGAATCAAGTACATGTAGTGTATGAAACTAATAAAGAAAAACATTGCATTTCGTGACCAGTTAGCTGCTTGATTTCAACATGCCATAATTCGTTTAATCCCAGTATAAGTTAAAGAATCAAAAATTACTATCAGCTTGAGGACTGTCTACTATTCAAGCCTACAACTTCTCAGCTATTTTCACACTGTACATAAAATTCTCTACCTTAAAAGATGCATTCGAGGGTTAGAAATCTTACAACTAAGGGGGGTGAAAGCTTTCCATAAATATGTATGACCTGCACAAGAAAAAAACACAAGTTTTCATCCTTCCGATCTTGGACTTGCTTGCCAAGGTAATAATAGGAAGTCTACGACATTACTTAAAACAGATGAATGGATATTCAATTTGATGCCCATACCCCTGACAAGGACTCTGCGGGGACATTATATTTTTATCCACCAAAGACAAGAGAACCAATATCATGAGCAATCTCAGCAATTTTCTAAAAAAGAAAATAAACAATGTAAATGGCATCCACTTTCAAGTGTCAAGCACTAGGTAATTTAGAACATAAACTTCCCAAGGGACACAAAATATATATCTAAAAAATACTTATTGTTGCAAGCTCCATGTTTTGAGATTAAACAGGGTGGCAATCTTTCGCTTACAAATTGGAAAGATATAAGCGTAAGAAAGAAGCAACTCCTCTAAGTATGTACTACAACTAAATGATAAGACAAATCATCAAATGAGTTAGTAATAGTGAAGTACTTTCAGTTTGAGCATACTGGGAACTAATTCACTTATGTCAAGAGGATGCAGAGAACTAGTTATTTCCTGCAACGAGAGGAGCGGATCTGTTAGCATAAACATACACACTAGAACATTGAATTCAATCCAGCACCAACCAACTATGTGTATAAATATTCATTTATAGTTTATAGAAAATAAGAAGATGCAGGACAATAACAATAGCTAATGAGTTGTCATTCTTAACATTGTAGACTTCATACTTCATCTAAATACCTATAGAAACACATTCCAGATAATTGACAAACTCTGATTTCAACAAGCCTTCAGGAATAAATAATTCAGATATACTTCAATTGTGCTAATAATGACTCAACCAATAAGAGTAAAAGTAAAGGTCCCCGATAAGAAAATTTAATATACAAAAGTGCGAGTTACATCCAGTAACTGCACTTCTCAGTAGCGGTGACTGCTACATATACTTAACCAAGCAAATAGAATAAATGTAGTTCAGCAGTTTTATACAAAAACAAAACAAAAAAATCATAAAGTTTCAGAAAGATGATGGTCTCTTTTAAACCAAATGATAAAACGCGCACCACTTCTTTGATTTCTCTAGATGCACAAACGAGTATGAGCTTACATAAAAGAGGAATCACAATAAAATGGTTTATATCGACTACTTGAATACGAAAACAGATTGAAAAGAAATTGTTCAAATGTAAGCATAACACAAAAAGACATCTTCTTTTGTGTTGCTTTTTTCTAATAAAAGATATAAATTAAACCCATCAACCGGAAAACATAAATTGTCATGTTATTGAAAATGAATTATAGATTACTATTTCTCAAATAATAGGGAAATCAAGTATACCTTGGGGTTTGAATGGATAATCAGCTTGAAATGTAATACCAAGAAAAATACAAAACACACCTCCTTCGTATGGTAATCATGCAAACGGTCACACAAAACACAGAAGACAAAAAATTAGGTTTCATAACTTCCTAATATCAAAACAAATCTGAGATACAAATCATTGCATCATAAGCAATCATTCAACATCACTAATAATACCAATCTAGTTAATAACTTACTAAATCCTGAAATTAATACCAATTTATGATGGGGTTAAATCCTTCTTTGCAAATTTGTAGATGTTTACCTCAAACAAAAATAAAAAAACAAAAACAAAAAAACAAAAACTGTCAGTTCGGGATAAAAATCAAATTGATTTATACTGCAACAACGAAATAGAGAAAGATTTAGGGGTTTTGTTTATCAACGAAATCAAATTGATTTGTAAAAAATCTAATGTTCTAAATTAGATTTAGGGGTTTTGTTTCTTACAGTAGGAGAACAGGTCTTCTACCCTTGTTGAGTTCTCTTGTAAGGAAAAATAGAGAAAGAACACCTTACTGCAACAACGAAAGAAAATCAGGAGAAATTAAACCGTTTATAATACTAAAAATTCATCAAATTTATGAAACATGAGAAAGATATTGATATTACCCTGGTGATTTCAAGAGCAAAACAAATAGATCTAGGATTACAAAGTTTCCTTTTGATTTCTGCTGATACATGGGTCTTGATTTTGAGATATGGGTTAGGATAAACCCTTGGTTTCTAACAATGAGTTTCAATCTGTGAGGTAGAAACAATCCAGATTTATATTCTAGGGTTCTTGGGGGTTTCCGTTGATTATGTGTATGCAAACTAAATCAAGGGAAAAGGTGTTATTATGATGATGGAAGCAGTTGATGATGGTTGTGTGATCTGTGGTGGTGAAGGAAGTGGTGTGGTGGTGTGGTGGTGATGGAAGTAAGTGGAGAAGAAGAAAATAGATGTAGTCTCTCTTTTGCGTAGAAGAGAAATGAAGAGATAAGGAAAATGGAGAATGGTCGCCTCGAAAATTGGACCATAAAAATGCGAACTTCACCGGTCACAAAGTGGGTTATTGATTGAAGAATAAAATATTAATAAAAAAATTAATTCTACGACCAACTTAGGTACTCGCCGAATTTTTTTTAAATCTTTGACCGTCTTGACCGGTCTGCGGTCAACTGACCGTCAGTGAGAGTCGCGGCTATGGGTTGAAAATACCTCATTTTCCACTAGTGTGATATGAGAACTTTGATGTTGTGTAATAATACTATGACACTGTATAATAATGATCGAGAGCTTTTGTTTTCTCATTGTTATGGCTATGGGGCTTCAACAACTATGATGTTGAACTGAACATCTATGGAATCATGGGAGTACTTGGAAAATATGAAGTTTTCAAGTAATGTTGAAGCACCAAAAAGATCAACCATGTGGACGAGAAGCTACAAAGTTATATCTATTTTGTAATCCATATATATTGATAGTTTTGTCACTAAAATTGACAAAGGGGGAGATTGTTAGAGCATTGCTCGGTCGAACTTGCATGTGTTGCTATGTCAAGCATGTTTATCAATATTATTGATCAAAACTATATGTATTTATTTCTAGTTTACTTATGACTAAGTCTCGGTCTAGGATAGTTAAGTATGGTTGAGCTCCAGACTCCATGGCGATTATCTTACAAAGACGAAGAACTACTCGAGGAACCAGTGAAACTTCATCCGACTAAAAGGTATGTGGAGACTTGAACTTATCTGTCACTCAAAAGTCTATTCTATCTCCTACTCTTGAGACAATAGTCGTATAAGTATGATAGTTTTCATACACACACATTTGCTATTTCGAGCCGAGTTTACTCGCCTATCTTTTTCTCAAAATATGTGTTGGTAATCTTTCGCTTTAAACACATTTAATCTTTACCCGTGACGAAAGTCATGATGACGTTTCAATCTTGAAAATAGCTTTTATGACGATAGTCGTGAATAACAATTGTTATAACATTATATAAGAATGTTTCAATGATTGAAATGTAGAGTTGAGATTACCATCTATAGATATAAGCATATATAGTGTGTTCGCACATTAGTGTATCAATCCATGTACCAGAAACCAAGTGCCTGCATATGTGTGCATGCGGTAATAGTGAAGGAAACAGGTTGGGTACGCGTAGTGGTGGAAGTTTTCAACCGAAAATTTCTGCTGAGTTTGTAGTTTGCAAACTAGTAAACGAGTCACCTTAGGTACGTGTACCTATTGAATTTTTCGAACCGAAAATTTCCGCTGAGTTTGTAAACTCAAATCCGGTAGCTAATGTACGCATACCCGTACGCGTACCCAAGCTGGTTATTTCTTAAAACGGTAGTTCATGAACTTAAAACAATAAATTTAATGCAATCTTTGCAAACCGTGGGTATATTGTTCATGAATTGATTCAAATGAATCAAACCGATTTTTTTTTCAATTGTGTTTGTGAATAAATACCTAAGCAATTGAACAACTCTTCAACTAGTTCTTATGAGTCATTTGAACTAATTATGAGAAAGATGAATACGGTTAATATGAAAGTGCTCATATGGCTAACCATTGGTTAACTATTTGTGAACCAAATAAGTGTACACGTTTAGGTACGATTACTCAAACCTAAATGAATACATTTCATTTGTGTGTGACAAGCTACGTTTCGATCTAGCGGTTGAAATATATTAGCTTGTATCTAATCAGGTTTTTTTATCTAACGGTGAATATTGAATGCTTTGTTACCAAGGTAACTTAGATTGCAAACCCTCATTTGAAAACTATATAAGTGGAACTCTAGAAACTGGAAAAACTAATCTCCACACCTATGTGTGATATTAGTTGGTTTTGCTAGAGTCGATTCTCCTTTAACCTTAAGTTTCTTCTCGAGACCCTGTAGGTTAACGACTAAAAGGCTTCATTGGGATTATGAAGCCAGACGAAACTACTTCTCTTGTAGTTGAGCGATCTGATCTTGCCATTTTTTGTCGTACGAGTTCAATTGAATAATTGACTTGAGATTATATTTCCGATAGGGCAAGATAAAAAGAAATTACAAACATCTTCGTCTCATCGTTTGTGATTCTGCAATATCTTGTTTCGCTACCATACGATTAAGATTATTATTAGGTGATTGATAATACTAGGTTGTTCTTCGGGAATATAAGTCCGGGTTATCAATTAGTTCATGTTTGCCTTGATTTACCAAATGACGGAACAAAACTCATAGGTTTATCTGTGGGGGACAGATTTATTTATTATCATAGACTTTTCTGTGTGATACAAATTTGTTTATTAAAGTCTTCGACTTTGGGTCGTAGCAACTCTTATTTATGGGTGAAATCAGCTAAGGGAATCAAGTACGAAGTATCCTGTTGGGATCAGAGACTAAGAAGCGCAACTGTACCTTGAATCAGTGTGAGATTTATTAGGGTTCACTACAGTCCAGACCAAAGTTAGTTTGTAGTAGGCTAGTGTCTGTAGCGGCTTAATACAATGTGGTGTTCAATATGGACTAGGTCCCGGAATTTTTCTGCATTTGCGGTTTCCTCATTAACAAAACTTCTGGTGTCTGTATTATTTTTATTCCGCGTTATATTTTATTATATAATTGAAATATTGGATGTTCTGCGTTGTATCGATCAATTGTGAAATCCAACCTTTGGTGGTTGATTGGAAATTGATTGATCCTTGGATATTGGTCTTTGGTACCATCCAAGTTTATATCTCTTGTATTTGATAAAGAATCACAGATTTCTATTTGTTTGAGTATAGATCAAATCAAGAGAAAGATATTAACTCCTTGATAAACTTTTTATTAAGATTGAGTCTGACTATCTAGTTGATTCTCTTAAAAGTATATTAGAGTTAGTCCATACAGATTGCTAATTGAAATATTGGGTGAGGTTGTACACCCGTATTTTCAGTTGGTAACCTTTCTGAATGGCTTGTAGTATTTCTTCTTCCTCTACTGCAAAGTCAATGTTGGTCTTTTTCATTTCCTTTCCCCAAGTCAGTGCTAGTTGAGCTCCTCTACTTGCTCTGTTGAGTCCAGTTACTGGGTCATTAAAATTCCTTGCTCCTACACACTTCCCTGTGAAAGACAGATCCACAAAAGCAAAGTTAGTATAGTGTGGTAAATCACTATTAGCCAAGTTATTTTTAACTTCCAGAATATGTATGCTAATAGTGATGCCAAAATTCTTTTTAGTGTTTCTGTTTAGACTACTAAGTCTTAGGTTCTGATCAGTGGTATTCTTCTGATAATAGAGGTTTTTTAATATATGCCATGGGTTTTGAATCACTCTTCTAAAGGTGCATAGATGTTGAGTGATTTTTAGAGCAGTAGCAGCAACATTATGACCTATATTTCTGAAGACCAAATCACATCTAGCTTTCCAGATGAACAAGCAAATAGTAGCAAAAGTAGCATTCCAGCTGGAAGTTGGATTCTCAGGATAAAACCAATTGTTGAACCAATCATGGAAGGAGCTGTAGGCAGTAAAGAGTTGATGATTTTCCCCAAAGAGTTTTTTCCAAACATCAGAGGCAGCTGGGCAGGCTAGGAGAACATGTGTGATGTCTTCAGAAGCATTCTTGCAGAAGGTGCAAATGGGATCAATGTAGTTCAGTATGCTAGCTGACTTGGCCTTGGTTGGTAGAATGCCATGATCACACTTCCATATGAATAGTTGAATAGCTGGGTAGAATCCAGTTTCCATATTTCCTTCTAAGGAGCTATATGAGTATCATTTGCATATTTGTCATTGATTTTCCTGTCATATAGGGATTTGACAGTAAATTTCCATGTTTGAGTTAGGCTCCATTTTATAGTGTCTTAAGTATTTGAGGAATGGTTTGTCTGGAGAATAAGGTTTTGAATATCCCGAGTAAACCAGAGAGCTAGAACACCAGTGTCCCACTTTCCATGGGTATATACTGAAAAGTTTATTGACTGTTTTAAGGCTTGAAGGGCATTGAGGTGGTTTCTGAATTATGTCAGGTAATCCTTCAATCCATCTATCCTCCCAAATGTGAATATTATTGCCATCCCCTATCTTCCAGATATAATATTTTTGAATGCAAGAGATACCCTCCAGAATGCCTTTCCAAATCCAAGAATCAGTGTTCTTTGGTTTGCTATCCATTCTGATGACTTCTTGGTTTGGGAAGTGAGATGCCTTCATGGTGCTGGTCCATAGAGAGTGTGGTTCTTCTATTAATATCCAAATAATTTTTGGGATCATGCCTAGGTTGAAGTACTCCATATTTTTGAATCCCAATCCCCCTAGCTCCTTTGGTTTGTTGACAGCATCCCAAGCAATATAGAATAGACCTTTAGATTTGTCTTGTTCTTTGTTCCAAAAGAAGTCCCTTTGTATAATATTTATCTCTTTACAGGTGCCCTTTGGGATCTTGAAGCAATTCATTTGGTATATGCTGGATGTAGAGGTGATATTTTGGATCATAGTAACTTTTCCAGCTGTAGATAGATTTGTTTTCCAACCAGCAAGTCTGAACTTTAGTTTTTCAACACAAGGATTGAAGGCTTGGACTTTGATTTTGTTGGTGAAGAGAGGGGATCCCAAGTATTTATCAGAAGTGCTAATCCTTTGCACATGCATGGCATCACTTATGTTGTATGCAATGTCTGGGGCAGTGTTCTTGCTGAAGAAGATTCCGGATTTAGAAAAATTTATCAATTGTCCAGCGGAATGACCAAAGTCTTGAAATATCTTGATTAAATTGTTAAATTCTTCCATATTGGCTTTGCAGAAAATCATGCAGTCATCAACAAAGAGGAGGTGATTAATTGCAGGTGCTTCACTGCAATCTTTTATTCCATGTATGAGTCCCTGAGATTCAGCGTAGGTTAGATATCTGGATAGAGCCTCCATGCAGAAAATGAACAGAGATATGGAGAGAGGGGATCTCCTTGTCTGAGTCCTCTAGTAGATTTGAAGAACTTTCCAGGTGAACCATTCACCAAAACAGCAAGGTTGGTAATGGAGATGCATTGATGAACTAGATTGCACCATTGGGAGCTGAAGCCCATTTGGCTCATAACTTTGATAAGAAAATCTCAGTTAACCCTATCAAAAGCTTTGGCAATATCAATATTAATGCCCAGTGTACCATTGGCTCTTCTTTTTTTCCCTTTTCTGGTATTCATATGGTGTATAAGTTCATGTGCTATTGCTATGTTGTCAGAAATTTGTCTACCATGAATGAAGGATGACTGAAAAGGGGATATAAGGTTGGGTAAAAGAGGTTTAAGTCTTTGAGTAAGGAGTTTAAATATGATTTTGTAAGTGGTATTGCATAAGGATATAGGTCTGAAATAGGAGGGAGTAGTAGGATTCTCAGTTTTGGTAATGATGGAAATGAAAGTAGAGTTCATCTCTTTAGGAAGATAGCCTGAAGTAAAGACGTTCTACACCATGGTGATAATATCTTCACCAACAACATCCCAGTTGGCTTGGAAGAAATTAGGTGGGAAACCATTAGGACCTGGAGCCTTGTCACTTTCCATACTAAAAAGGATTTTTTTGATTTCCACAGCATCAGAGACCCTTAAAAGGTTATTATTGTCAATGTTGGTGATAGTGGTGGGTATGAGATTTATGAGGGATTGATTGATGTTTATAGGTTCAGCAGTAGCCATAGTAGCAAAGTGATTGGTGAAGCAGATGGCAACTTCATTACTGTTGTGGAGCCAAGAGCCATCTTCTTGTTGGATTGAATCAATTTTTTTCCTTCTGTATCTTTTATTGGCAGGTAAATGGAAGAAACTGGTGTTTTTATCTCCCAATTTGATGAGTTGATCTCTGCTTTTAGTCTTCCAAAAACATTCCTGAATGTTCTGCCAATGGTCAATTTTCTTCTTAGCCTCTCTTATATCTTGTCCTCTATTGTTGTTGAATTGATTCTTAATGATCCATTCTAAATGTTGTATGCTGTCTTCTAGGTTGGTCTTGATATTGCCATATATTTCCTTGTTCCATTTCTTTAATTTGACTTTAATATCCCTCAACTTCCTAGAAATTTTAATAGCAAGAGAGCCTTTGTGCGAAGTCTTCCAATATTCGTCTATGCTTTCTTTGAAGGGAAAATGTCCTTGCTTCCAGTTAGGATTGGTATTGAGAAGAATGGGGTTATGATCAGACCCAATGGATGGAAGGTTGAAGATGGTGGAGTTTGGGTGTATTTCAAGCCAGCTTTCATTGCCCAGCCCTCTGTCTAATCTTTGTTCTGTGAGATGAATGCCCATTCTTCTGTTGGTTCAAGTGAAAGGACATTCAATGTAACCCAAATCAGTAAGATTTGCTGCATCCAATTTCTCCACAAAGATGTTAGCTTCATAAGAATCAATAGGATGTTGACTGAATTTTTCATGGTCATGCAATACAAAGCTTAGATCACCCATTATCAACTATGGCAGAATATTAGTTTTATCAGTATTTTCTATCATTTTCCAAGAGTGAACTTTATCAAGAGTAGTGTAAGGACTGCCATAATAGCCTGTGAATAGCCAAGGTTCCCTTAGGCTAGGATAAACTGTTGCACTAATATGGTGATTAGAGAAATCTTGTATAGTGACCTTTATGTTTGTTTTCCAGGATAAGCCAAGACCACCAGCAGTATTGGATTTTCCTCTAGGCTCAACAAACCAAAAATTAGTGACACTTATATTACTAAGGATAACTTTCAGATTCCTAGTTTGTTGTTTGGTTTCAGATAGAAAGAATATATCAGGATTATGTTTATTTAACATGTTATTTAGATGTCTACTAGTGTTTGGTTGTCCTAGACCTTGACAGTTTCATGCCATGACAGAGTAAAATTGCCAGAAGTAAGAGACATTATGATAGTTGAATATGATGATGGAGTATCCTAAATAGGTAGCATTATGAAGAATTAAGATATTTTTATAGATACTTAAGCTAATACTGAAAAATATCATTATAACTAAAATATTTTTGATATAATTAGATTTAGAACTTTGAAAAAGATAGTAGGGTATAATAAGAGTTACCTGATGTCTTAGGAAAGGATTTTCTCCCTCAAGGCTGCCAGTAGTCAAATCAGTCAGATGATCTTCCTCCATTTGCATCATTTGAGTACTGCTTTTCTTGGTAGGTTGATTTTGATCCCATTACTGGAGGAGCTGGCCAGAAGCAGCAGGGGAAATAAAAAGCTTTCTTTTTGGGTCAATCAGCTGTGGATGAAGGTTATTGTCTACAACTTTGAGTTTAAACTCCTTTTTCCTTCTTTCCCATATCAGCTTCTTCTGGTTGTTAAAATATTCATTAATTTGTTTTTGAATATCAGCCAGAGAAGGTGTGGATTCAAAAGAATTTGGTGCTAATGTCTTGGTGATTGTAGGCTTGATTTTTGGGAAAATATTTTCGGGGATGATATTATTCTCCACACCATTCTCAGAAGTTGGATGATGTCTCCTAACAGCAGATTTGATGTTGATGCCCTTCTTCTTCATCATTTTGTCCTTATTTCTGTTACTATCAATGAGTTTTTTGTGTTTCTTTTGACAAGCTATGGATTCATTGTTAGTAGTTGGTATTTCTCCTTTGATAGGTTGATGTAATCAGCTTTAAAGATGATGTAGTCCTCAGGGCCATCAAGTTCTTCAGTACTATTCTTTAGGATGATTTGTCTTTGTGCTAGCCTCATTTTGATAGCGAATTGCTCAGCAGCATCCCTTTCAGTATAGTGTCTTATTTTGATATTATGCTGAGGGCTAATGATGTTGGAATTAGTTGGGGTATTGGAATTTGAGGGATAAGAGTTATTGAGATTTGATGGATGCGTCTTTTTAGTAGCATTTTGAGGATGTTCTTCCTTCTCTTCACATAGAGGGCCAGGGTGATCTAGAATTCTGCATACCTTGCACAATGTAATACCATTCAAGGCATAGGCCATTTCAAGACAGTGTGAGATGGTTGGGGTTTCATATGCATCAATGCCATATTTTAGAGCTCTAGTTACATCAATGGTTAAAAAGACTTCCAGATTCTTTTCATCTTCATCTCTCCCATAGGCTTTCTTAGCTTCCTGAAAAATTCCTACTGGTTTGATGATGTTACTCATATCAGGAATAATGTGCCTTGGTACTCTTTTGACCAGTGCCCAAATCTTGACTCTATAGAAGTTTTCTTCATCAATAAAATCTGGTCCAGCAGGTGGGACTTCACTTAAAACTATGAGTTTGTCAAAAATTCCTCTAGTACCTCCTTTTTAAACACTTGTAATCTTCTATGCTACCTAGTTTGATAGAGTAGTAGTTTCATTTCTTCTTCCAAAGGTTCACTTCTACATGTCTCCCAAGCTCTCACTTTGAGTTGATGAACCTTGAGATAGTTCTGGTTTCTTGGGATATTTTGCTACAATATCTCCCAATGAAGACCTATTTCCAATCTTCTTTCTTTTTGGGTAAGGTATTTTCAGAATTGATGAAAACTTTGGGAAAAGGTATTCAGGGATGTTTAGAGAAGAACTCATCTGTTCAACTAAGTTTTCAACTTGATCTGAAGGTTTAGTTCCTGAGGAGGAGGCCATGAAATGGTTTTTAGAGATGGTGGTTATGATGTGGATGAATGATTGAATGATGATATGTGTAGTACTTGAGATAAAAACTTTAATTTGAATTTTGTGATGTAGATAAGATTTGTACTGAGAATATGTTTTGTTGTTTTGTTAGAGGTAGTACTGATAATGCTCTATAATCCAAACACAATCAAAGATAAAGTACAAGTACCATGTGTTGTTCAAGTGAGTCCAGTGTCTGTGATGTTTGGCTTTGCTGACTAAGTTGATGTTGTTATCTCTATTTGATAAAGAGATACGTCTCCATACGGATAATCTAGCATCAAACTTCTCTATAATTGGGTCCCAAATTCCTATCGAACCAGACTTAGCACCCAGTGGCATTCCCAAATACATAAAAGGTAAGCAATCAATTGCACAACCGAATTCTTCAGCCCACAAAGTTAAGTTTGGAACTTCTCCAACAGAAATAATCCTAGTTTTAGAAGTACTTACCTTTAAACGTGCTATGTACTCAAAACATTGTAAAACTGAAAACAGGTTATGTAACTCCTCCTTATTATTATCAACAAAGAAAATCGTATCATCTGCATAATGAAGGTAGTTGACTATGATGCTTGTAGGTGAAACAGAGAAACCACTAAAAAGACTCTGATTAGCTTCTCTGTCCATGTATCTGGAAAAACCCTCCATCGCAATTGTTGATGGTGGTTTTTAAACAAAGGGTAAAATCGTAAAACCCCAAATAACCGAATGTCACCAGTGAAACATTTATTAGAACATTTAATGCATGTAACCAGTAATTAATAGGGGGTATTTTTTCAAATTAGGGTTACGACGAACAAAACCCTAATTCCCCTCCGTGTCAATGGCAAGTCATGCCAGCCACACCTAGCCCAAGCTAGCCGCACCTCCGTGCCAATGGCAAATCATGCCAGCCACACCTAGCCCAAGCTAGCCGCGCCATGCCAAATGCACCCTGCCTTGGCCCTAGCTACGCTAATCACACCACGCCAAGCCAAACACACTTACCTTGGCCCTATCCACACCTCTGTGCCAATGTAAAATCATGCAGGCCACACCAAAACGCGCCAAAGCATGCCAACCACGTTAGACGCACCTCCGTGCCAATGGAAAATCATGCCAGCCACACCTAGCCCAAGCTAGCCGCACCTCTGTGCCAATGGCAAATCATGCCAGCCACACCAAACGCGCCAAAGCATGCACCTCCGTGCCAATGGCAAATCATGCCAGCCACATTTAGCCCGAGCTAGCCGCGCCATGCCAAACGCACTCTCCCTTGGCCCTAGCTACGCTAGTCACGTCACGCCAAGCCAAGCACCCTTACCTTGGCCCTAACCATGCCGTGCCAAAATGGCGCCCACGCCTAGGCTTGCAAATCATGCAACCTAGGACAAATAGGCCACGCATGCCATTGGCACATGCCAACACGCTCGCTGGTAGCTTTTTCTACCAGGGTGCGACCCAAATTGGCCACGCATGCCATTGGTACATGCAAACACGCTCGCTGGTAGCTTTTCCTACCAGGGCGCGACCCAAATTGGCCACGCATGCCATTGGCACATGCCAACACGCTCGTTGGTAGCTTTTCCTACCAGGGCGCGACACAAATTGGCCACGCATGCCATTGGCACATGCCAACACGCTCACTGGTAGCTTTTTCCTACTAGGGCGCGACCCAAATTGGCCACGCATGCCATTGGCACATGCCAACACGCTCGCATGCCGGTAGCTTTTCCTACCAGGGCGCGACCCAAATTGGCCACGCATGCCATTGGCACATGCCAACACGCTCGCTGGTAGCTTTTCCTACCAGGGCGCGACCCAAATTGGCCACGCATGCCATTGGCACATGCCAACACGCTCGCTAGTAGCTTTTTCTACCAAGGCGCGCCCTAATGGCCGAGCATGCCATTGGCACATGCCAACACGCTCGCTGGTAGCTTTTCTAAACACGGGCCATGATTCAACTTGGCCACGCATGCCATTGGCACATGCAAAACACGCATGCTGGTAGCACAACTTGCAAGCCGTGCAACCTAGGACAACTTGGCCGTACGCGCCATTGGCACATGCCAAAACCCACGCTGGTAGCCTAACTTGCAAACCGTGCAACCTACCGCCAAGGCATTTCGCACATGCCATTGGCACATGCCACACACGCCACTAGCAACTCTATGCATTGCCACTTACACTCAACGTACAACCTACCACCAAGGCATTCCACACATGCCATTGGCACATGCCACACATGCCATTGGCACATGCCACACACGCCACTAGCAGCTCTGGCATTGCCACTTGCGCTCGATGTGCAACTCGCAATAAAGGCATTCCGCACATGCCATTGGCACATGTCACATGCTCCCCTAGCAGCACCACTTGCACTCAAGATGCAACCAACACTCGAGACAACAACACAAACTGGGGGATGCTTTCCAGGGTCTTGGTTTGGCGATCACAGCTTGCAGCGTACACTACGCTCACATTAAGAAAGCGTGAATAGGAATAAAGTGGTCAAATAAATGAGGAAATAATGGTGAAAATGTTTTCACCCATTAACACCATGCGGTTACCACCTTCTCCCATTATTTCACCCTTTACTCTCTTCCTTCATGAGGCCAGGGTACGTTTCAATCTCGACTTGTATAAATAGGTATTACCTATTTCCACCGACGACAAGTCTCGGTCGGGAGAAAAATACAACACTCTCGGAAAAGGCAACTTTGCAAGCTCTCCAAAACCTTTCATCTCTTGCAAGCTTCCTAAGCTTTCACTTCTCGATACAAGTCGAGACACTACTCTCCCTGCACTATTCCGGTCTCAACACCTTTCTTTGCTTCCTCCCCAAATCAACCCTTCTCCTCCACTTTGTGACCGAAGCAAGTCCGGAACGGCCATTTCTTGGTTTAGGCCGGACTTGTACAGATTGATCTCTCGAATCTATAAAGTGCTCACGTGCAAAGACATTTGTTTAGGGTTTAAACCAGTTTCTCACTCACCTACCGAATTTACCAAAATCGACGGAAACGATTTTTACCCATAAACAATTGGCGACCACAGCGGGAGGATTGATCTATTGGTTACAATACCAACTCCGACTCCTGATTTCGTTTCCCGAACGTCAAATCCCAACATGGTGAAACTCAGGTCCGGAGCGGCTGCCGAGAATACCAGCACAGAATGCATCCCTGATGTTAGCGTCTCTCCCAATAACGTTGTTGCATCACCTGCTGACTGCAGTAACATCGAATGCACTCCATCAAGTGTAACACCGACAATCACCAGGGCCAGAGCCGCTGCCTCCTCTAGTGTCTCTACACAACCCTCTAATCATGGCAACAAAAATATCTCTTCGGGTGTCACGCCACCAGTCACCAGGGCTAGAGCCGCCGCTACGACCCCAAATGCTTCGTCTAGCATGGCGCCTCCGACCACAACTAAGGTTCCAACTACCCCGACGACGGGACGAGAGACCGGAGGGACCAGAGGAAGTCGTCTTTACGTCACCATCGCTGATTTGATGGAACGACAAGAGATGCTCACCAGAGCCCGAACGGATATGGTTTCAACGCAGAAGGAGGTACTCATCTTTCTCAAGACACTGGCAGAGTGACTACCACGTGAGTCGCGTCCTCCAGAGCCGCTTAGGAACGTCTCCAACAACCCCGACGCCAGCACCTCGGCGGAGCACACCTCCACGGATGAGGAAACTCGCGCTAGAATCCCGTTGGAAGGAAATAAGCCGCCAAACTTCGTCACGAGAGAAGATTTGGAACAACTTCTCCGCAACCGAATCAAGAATGATGAGTTGGACGTGCATCATCACCAACCCCCTTACCCATCCGAAATGCAGATAATCCCTCTCCCAAGGGGGTACTCTTCTCCTCAATTTACCCTGTACGATGGTACCGGGAATGCACATGAGCATGTCTCTCGTTTCCTTGAATCCCTAGGTGAACATGAATATAATCACATTCTTCGTTTAAGGGACTTCTCAAAATCACTTACTGGAAGGGCGTATACATGGTACAACATCATCCCACCGAACAGCATTCCCAACTGGAGTAGCATGGTCACTGCGTTTTACAAGAAATACCTCTTCGTGTCCGAACAAGTTACTTTCTCAGACCTCGGAAGAATGTACCAGTGGGATAACGAACATCCGAATGATTTCGTCAAAAGGTTCAGGGATCAAGCACTCGACTGTCACGACCCAAACGTGACCGAGCAACAACTGGTGAACGCATGCATCAATGGTATGGTTCCAATGTACCGCGCCCTGCTAGAAAACTTGCGCTTCCAAACGTTCTCCGAACTCCATGAAGCCGCCGGACAATCCGCAACAAAGACCAAAGCATTCTTTGGAAAGAGCTAAGCCAAATCGAACCAAGACACGCGTGAAACTCGCGGAATAGACGCCTCATCAAAGCAAACAATTTAATGCCGGCTCATCCTCCGTGAACATAGTAAACGAAAAGGGAAAAAGGAAAGCCCAACTACGAGCCACCACCAAAACGTGAAGCGCGGCGCAACGGAACCCCACCACGAAAAACCGTCACTAAAACTCCCATGCAGCATCATGACACCGAAGGAAATACCTTTGATTTCCCGTTTCCCATCGAGGAGGTGATTGACCTCCTAGAAGCCTGGGTTCAAGATGATATTATCAGACTGCCACCTCCCAGACGTCTACCAACTAAGGCTGAGATGGCGAACCCCAAGTACTGCCACTACCACAGGTTCGTTCACCACCCGACCAGCGATTGCAACAGACTAAAGCATATTTTCAAAGAAAGGATAGAAGCGGGAGGACTCCAACCAGGAGATGAAAGAGTGCATCGAGACCCACTCCCAAAGAAGAAACTGCGGGTCCTCTGGGGACTCCGTGCACGAGACTGTACAATCCATGATGTAACATGTATGCGAAATTATCTATCTTTCCAAGGTGCAGCGCCAAGATATTTTCGCATCTCTCAATCATGTTGTATCCGGCAAACGACTTTTTCTCTCCTCGGAATCCACGCCAGGGTCCCAAGCTTTCCAAACAGGCGGAACCAAAAAGGAGAACCGGGGACTGCTGTCCACGTCCCGTTTAAGAGGTAACGAATTTGACGATACGCTCATCGAAAAGGCCTCTGACCACAACATCATTACTTTCAAGACACTAAAGGTAGCAGGATTTACAAAACAAGACGCTACCTATTCCCCGTATGTGATTAAGAGCTTGAGAGGAGAAACTTTGAACGCGCATGGCTACATCAACCTAGAGATCAAGATGGGAGACGCTATAACGCATAGCAAGTTCCACATTATCAAACTAGATCATGACATGATATTGGGACGCTTATGGGTGCTCGACAACAAAGCGAAATTGGATGTACACCTCTGCCGACGTCCACGCCCGAAGGAATTCCCAACAAATCATCCCACGGGTTATCGCATCAACGAGCTATTGAAGGAACCCGGGCATCCGGAGAGAGGACCCGTTGGTGCTAGCTCATGGTTTTAAAATGCAAGTAAGTCTGACCAAGCAACCTTTTCTGCAACCAGTCTTTCCTTCCCCCATTCCGTCATGGGGACTCGGCGCGATTACTGGCACAAACGCTGTCAAGAAATGTGAATGGGGAGATGGAACATTTGAACACTTTGCAAGAAGCTTGGAAACTTCAATTGAAGCCAAAGAAGCCAAGACTCAAACGGTTGCACGACGTCTGAACCCGTTTTCAATTGGATATGTAGTGATTAAGGAAAGCTCGTTTCAAGTTGGGAAGATGACAGTAAAAATGGATTTGCCCAATGAAGGAGAAGACGAGCTGTATCTGGTTGCGGATACCCTTTTGGGAGGATATTGCAAGCTCATCAATGCAGACACACCTGAAGGCGTGATAATTCACTCGCGATGGCTCAAGGAATCCAATCCCTAAAATGCTGTACTTCCCAATCACTCCCCCTTTTAGTATTTCCTTTAACAATTCCTCTTAATAGTTGTAATTCCCCAAGATGAATACACCGTTTGTATTTTTCCCTAGGGATTCCCTTTTTGTCAAAAAAAAAAAAAACATAAATACATCTCTTTCCAAGCGAATCCTCCAAATATCAGAGAAATACATCAGATAAACCCAGAAAACCATTGCAGAGCCATCATACCACAACCTCTTTCAAAAAATATATATGAAGCAAAATGTTGACTGATGAAGAAGAAGGAAAAGACGAGTTTACAAAAAAAAAGGGGGGACACCAGGGGAACTAAAGCAGCTAACAGAAATAACAAAAGGGAAGAACTAGCCCTCGAAGGACGGAGTACAAGTCCCCTCGGGTAAGACTATCTTCAAGCACTTCCCCCAGCAATCCCTCGGCAACAAAGGTTCCATTCAACGGTGTTAGTAGCAGCAACCTCAACATCCCATCCCGAAGCAACCACAACGGCAACAGTGTCCTCCCCGACGACCGGTCCAGCATACGCCACCATGACCCCTCCGGTATCACAAACGACACCTTTGGCATCAACTTTAGAGGGTATCTCGTTTCTGTCATATGCTCCTTCGAAGGTTTTTCGCCGACACTTCGGAGAAAGTTTTCCGATTCATCCACATCGAGTCAAGAATCATGGCGCTCTCCTCCAAGACCACCACACGTTCACTTTTCCGTCGTTTCAACCTAGAAACGGTCCGATCCGCCCCATACCCGGATCGAGGAAAGGATTTGCCGACTATGGTAAGCTTCATACTAGTTTTAAGAGTATAAATGATCTTCATTTATAGTTGCGTAGCTCGAGGGTATTTGATGCTTAGGCATCATTATGCCCGGCAATCCATGCATCACGGCAACGGAAAAGGTTCCATTCAAACGAGTCCGGCTTGACATGGCCACCGAAACCTATAAACATGCCAAGACTCTTCCTTGTTCTCTCGCCCCTCCTCCATGCTCACTTGAACCCAAGAAAGTCCGAACATGCACCTGTTCTTCATGGGGATAGATGGAAGGGGAGGTCCTTAATGATTTCACTAGCTTCGTGGAATGGAGATTCAATCCCAACCAATGCCTCCTCAAGAAAAGAAGATCGATCTCCGCCAAGTCTGAAGCCCTTCTCCGAAGAGTTAAAGGCGCAGCCATCCTCGGAGGGTCCCATCGTACACTGCAAAAGATGGGGAAAATGATCCAGTTTCATCATATCTATACACATATAAAAAGAGGATAACACGAACGGAGAAGAAGAAGAAAACATACCGGTATGAACTTCTTAGCCCGAATAACCCTAGTCGGGGTGCTTTTGCAAGAATCGGACCTCGCGCCTTCACCTGGAGAATCTGGCTGGTTAGAAGATGATTCGTCTCTGTGCGACATGACGAAGAGGAAAAATTCAACAAGAAGAACCCTTTCTCAAACGAGGGAGATGATGCAATTACGTTGGGTATGAATACGGAAACTTAAAGAAGGAAAGGAAGTAATGATGGACGTAACGCTTCCAGATTTTTGGCATGGATGATGCCTTGATTGAAGCCGCGCGTGAAGGAAGCCAAAATAAGGAAACTTTGCTATCTGTAGAAACACTTACTCCCTCCTTGTTTTCACCGGTCCCATCAAGCTTGCGCCAGTCTCACCAAACTTCCCTACAACCGCCCAAGTCACGCCGGCTAGCACGCTCAACTTCCCCATCTTACGCCGGTCCCGCCAGCTAGCACGATCAGCTTCACACTTTGCGCCGGTCCCGCTAGCAAGCACGTTCATCTTCCCCACCATGGGCCGGTCCCACCAGCTAGCACGCTCAGCTTCCCAACTCGCAACAACTTCTCAATGCCGCCCAGCTTCCTGTCTCTCACGACACTAACTTCCCAATTGTGCCGACCTCTCCCGATTTGCGCAAAATCGCGGAGAGGCAAGGATTCCAAATCCTATTTATAAAAAGGTAAGACGAGCCTCCTCAATTTTCTTTACAGTTTGCTGTTGATAGTTTGTCACCATCTTATGCTTACCTCGCAACAAAGCTCCTGTTCCGAGCCAAGCAGGGGACTTAATGTTGATGGTGGTTTTTAAACAAAGGGTAAAATCGTAAAACCCCAAATAACCTAATGTCACCAGTGACACATTTATTAGGACATTTAATGCATGTAATCGTAATTAATAGGGGTATTTTTTCAAATTAGGGTTACGACGAACAAAACCCTAATTCCCCTCCGTGTCAATGGCAAGTCATGCCAGCCACACCTAGCCCAAGCTAGCCGCACCTCTGTGCCAATGGAAAATCATGCCATCCACACCAAAACGCGCCAAAGCGTGCCAACCATGCTGGCCGCACCTCTGTGCCAATGGCAAATCATGCCAGCCACACCTAGCCCAAGCTAGCCGCGCCATGCCAAATGCACCCTGCCTTGGCCCTAGCTACGCTAATCACACCATGCCAAGCCAAACACACTTACCTTGGCCCTATCCACACCTCTCGTGCCAATGGCAAATCATGCCGCCCACACCAAAACGCGCCAAAGCATGCCAACCATGTTAGCCGCACCTCCGTGCCAATGGCAAATCATGCCCCCACACCTAGCCCAAGCTAGCCGCACCTCTGTGCCAATGGCAAATCATGCCAGCCACACCAAACACGCCAAATCATGCCAACCATGCTAGCCGCACCTCTGTGGCAATGACAAATCATGCCAGCCACATTTAGCCCGAGCTAGCCGCGCCATGCCAAACGCACTCTGCCTTGGCCCTAGCTACGCTAGTCACGTCACGCCAAGCCAAGCACCCTTACCTTGGCCCTAACCATGTCGTTTCAAAGTGGTGCCCACGCCTAGGCTTGCAAATCATGCAACCTAGGCCAAATTGGCCACGCATGCCATGAGCACATGCCAACACGCTCGCTGGTAGCTTTTTCTACCAGGGCGCGACCCAAATTGGCCACGCATGCAATTGGCACATGCCAACACGCTCGCTGTTATCTTTTCCTACCAGGGCGCGACCCAAATTAGCCACACATGCCATTGGCACATACCAACACGCTCGTTGGTAGCTTTTCCTACAGGGCGCGACCCAAATTGGCCACGAATGCCATTGGCACATGCCAACATGCTTGCCGGTAGATTTTCCTACCAGGCGCGACCCAAATTGTCCACGCATGCCATTGGCACATGCCAACACGCCGCCGGGTAGCTTTTCCTACCAGGGCGCGACAAAAATTGGCCACACATGCCAACACGCGTTTGGTAGCTTTTCCTACCAGGGCGCGACAAAAATTGGCCATGCATGCCATTGGCACATGCCAACACGCTCGCTGGTAGCTTTTCCTACCAGGACGCGACCCAAATTGGCCACGCATGCCATTGGCACATGCCAACACGCTCGCTGGTAGCTTTTCCTACCGGGCGCGACCCAAATTGTGCACGCATGCCATTGGCACATGCCAACACGCTCACTGTTGGTAGCTTTTCCTACCAAGGCGCGACCCAAATTGGCCACGCATGCCATTGGCACATGCCAACACGCTCTCTGGTAGATTTTCCTACCAGGGCGCGACCCAAATTGGCCACGCATGCCATTGGCACATGCCAACACGCTCATTTGGTAGCTTTTTCTACCAAGGCACGCCCTAATGGCCGAGCATGCCATTGGCACATGCCAACACGCTCGCTGGTAGCTTTTCTAAACACGGGCCATGATTCAACTTGGCCACGCATGCCATTGGCACATGCCAACACGCTCGCTGGTAGCTTTTTCTACCAAGGCGCCCTAATGGCCGAGCATGCCATTGGCACATGCCAACACGCCGCTCGGTAGCTTTTCTAAACACGGGCCATGATTCAACTTGGCCACGCATGCCATTGGCACATGCAAAACACGCATGCTGGTAGCACAACTTGCAAGCCGTGCAACCTAGGACAACTTGGCCGTACGCGCCATTGGCACATGCCAAAACCCACGCTGGTAGCCTAACTTGCAAACCGTGCAACCTACCGCCAAGGCATTTCGCACATGCCATTGGCACATGCCACACACGCCACTAGCAGCTCTATGCATTGCCACTTACACTCAACGTACAACCTACCACCAAGGCATTCCACACATGCCATTGGCACATGCCACACAATGGCCGAGCATGCCATTGGCACATGCCAAACACGCCACTAGCAGCCTCCGGCATTGCCACTTGCGCTCGATGTGCAACTCGCAATAAAGGCATTCCGCACATGCCATTGGCACATGTCACATGCTCCCCTAGCAGCACCACTTGCACTCAAGATGCAACCAACACTCGAGACAACAACACAAACTGGGGGATGCCATCCACACCAAAACGCGCCAAAGCGTGCCAACCATGTTTGGCCGCCGCACCTCCGTGCCAATGGCAAATCATGCCAGCCACACCTAGCCCAAGCTAGCGCGCCATGCCAAATGCACCTCGCCTTGGCCCTAGCTACGCTAATCACACCACGCCAAGCCAAACACACTTACCTTGGCCCTAGCCGTACCTCTGTGCCAATGGCAAATCATGCCGGCCACACCAAAACGCGCCAAAGCATGCCAACCATGTTAGCCGCACCTCCGTGCCAATGGCAAATCATGCCAGCCACACCTAGCCCAAGCTAGCCGCACCTCTGTGCCAATGGCAAATCATGCCAGCCACACCAAACACGCCAAATCATGCCAACCATGCTAGCCGCACCTCTGTGGCAATGACAAATCATGCCAGCCACATTTAGCCCGAGCTAGCCGCGCCATGCCAAACGCACTCTGCCTTGGCCCTAGCTACGCTAGTCACGTCACGCCAAGCCAAGCACCCTTACCTTGGCCCTAACCATGTCGTTTCAAAGTGGTGCCCACGCCTAGGCTTGCAAATCATGCAACCTAGGCCAAATTGGCCACGCATGCCATGAGCACATGCCAACACGCTCGCTGGTAGCTTTTTCTACCAGGGCGCGACCCAAATTGGCCACGCATGCAATTGGCACATGCCAACACGCTCGCTGTTATCTTTTCCTACCAGGGCGCGACCCAAATTAGCCACACATGCCATTGGCACATACCAACACGCTCGTTGGTAGCTTTTCCTACCAGGGCGCGACCCAAATTGGCCACGAATGCCATTGGCACATGCCAACATGCTTGCTGGTAGATTTTCCTACCAGGGCGCGACCCAAATTGTCCACGCATGCCATTGGCACATGCCAACACGCTCGCTGGTAGCTTTTCCTACCAGGGCGCGACAAAAATTGGCCACACATGCCAACACGCTCGCTGGTAGCTTTTCCTACCAGGGCGCGACAAAAATTGGCCATGCATGCCATTGGCACATGCCAACACGCTCGCTGGTAGCTTTTCCTACCAGGACGCGACCCAAATTGGCCACGCATGCCATTGGCACATGCCAACACGCTCGCTGGTAGCTTTTCCTACCAGGGCGCGACCCAAATTGTGCACGCATGCCATTGGCACATGCCAACACGCTCGCTGGTAGCTTTTCCTACCAGGGCGCGACCCAAATTGGCCACGCATGCCATTGGCACATGCCAACACGCTCGCTGGTAGATTTTCCTACCAGGGCGCGACCCAAATTGGCCACGCATGCCATTGGCACATGCCAACACGCTCGCTGGTAGCTTTTTCTACCAAGGCACGCCCTAATGGCCGAGCATGCCATTGGCACATGCCAACACGCTCGCTGGTAGCTTTTCTAAACACGGGCCATGATTCAACTTGGCCACGCATGCCATTGGCACATGCAAAACAGGCATGCTGGTAGACCAACTTGCAAGCCGTGCAACCTAGTCCAACTTGGCCGTACGCGCCATTGGCACAGGCCAAAACCACGCTGGTAGCCTAACTTGCAAACCGTGCAACCTACCGCCAAGGCACTCCGCACATGCCATTGGCACATGCCACACACGCCACTAGCAACTCTATGCATTGCCACTTACGCTCAACGTACAACCTACCACCAAGGCATTCCACATATGCCATTGGCAGATGCCACACACGCCACTAGCAGCTCTGGTATTGCCACTTGCGCTCGAGGTGTAACTCGCAACAAAGGCATTCCGCACATGCCATTGGCACATGCCACATGCGCCCCTAGCAGCACCACTTGCACTCAAGATGCAACCAACACTAGAGACATCAACACAAACTGGGGGATGCTTTCCAAGGTCTTGGTTTGGCGGTCACAGCTTGCAGCGCACACTACGCTCACATTAAGAAAGCGTGAATAGGAATAAAGCGGCCAAATAAATGAGGAAATAACAGTGAAAACGTTTTCACCCATTAACACCATGCGGTTACCACCTCCTCCCATTATTTCACCCTTTACTCTCTTCCTTCATGAGGCCATGGTACGTTTCAATCTCGACTTGTATAAATAGGTCTTACCTATTTCCACCAGACGACAAGTCTCGGTCAGAGAAAATACAACACTCTCAGAAAAGGCAACTTTGCAAGCTCTCCAAAAGCTTTCATCTCTTGCAAGCTTCCTAAGCTTTCACTTTCGATACAAGTCGAGACACTACTCTCACATAATTATTTTGGTCTCAAAGACCTTTCTTTGCTTCCCTCCCCAAATCAACCCTTCTCCTCCACTTTGTGACCGAAGCAAGTCCTGGAACGGCCATTTCTTGGTTTAGGCCGGACTTGTACAGATTGATCTCTCGAATCTATAAAGTGCTCACGTGCAACACATTTGTTTAGGGTTTAAACCAGTTTCTCACTCACCTACCGAATTTACCAAAATCGGCGGAAACGATTTTTACCCATAAACAACAATGTTAAACAAAAGAGGAGAAACATGGCATCCATGTATTACTCCCCCTGTACTGCTAAAGTAACCAAAAGAAGACCCATTAATAAGAAATGAGAATGACGAATTAGAATAACAAAACCTCAACCAGTTGCACCATTTCCTGCTAAACCCCATATGATTGAGCACAAATTCAAGATATTTCCAGTTTATTCTATCAAACGACTTCTCAAAATCAATTTTACACACAATCCCAGCATTTCCAGACATTAGCCTAGAATCTACCAACTCATTAGTAATTAAGGTACCATCGATAATTTGTCTGCCTTCAATATACGCACATTGCACAGGGGAGATAAGCTTATCCATAACAAGTTTGAGCCTCGTGGCTAAAAGTTTTGCAATGATCTTGTATACACTAGTAAAGAGGCATATAGGTCTAAAATCCTTGATTGTTTCGATGTGATCCTTTTTTGGCACAAGAGTAATGAAAGTAGAATTATGCTTAGAATTAATATTACCTGTTGTGCAAAATTCGTTCACAATATCCATGATATCTTCTTTGATGAAATGCCAACACTTCTGAAAGAAGAGTATAGGAAAACCATCTGGACCCGGGGCTTTATCATTACCTAAGTCTCTGATAGCATGCACGACCTCTTCTTCAGTAAAATAGATTCTAAGATAGTAGCCTTTGTAGCAGTGATGGAATCAAATTCAATCCCTTCTAAATCAGGCTTGATAACTTCTTCTTCAGTAAATAGTGTTTTGTAGTATCCCACTATATGATCTTGCAGCATCTTCCTTTCAGACGCAAGTTCATCTCCGATGTATAATTTCCTTATTCTATTGTATCTACGTCTAGCAGAAGCATTGCTGATGAAGAAAGATGTATTTCGGTGTCCCTCTTGCAGCCATTTGGTATTTGATTTGATTTTCTATGAAGTCTCCTCCATTTTAGAAATCCTTTCAAATTCAGCTTTATTTTGTAGAAGCACATTCTGTTCTTCTTCAGTGAGGACATTGTCTTCAGCTAGCATATCTAGAGTTTGAATATCCGAGATAATAGTATTCAGTTTGGCATTGGTGTGACCAAAAACTTCTTTGTTCCAGACTCTTAGCTTTTCTTGAAGTGCCTTTAGCTTCAACCAAAGCACAGTGCTAGGTATACCTGCAAAACAAAAAGATAACCACCAATCTTCTAGTAATTGTAAGAATCCATTCTCCAAGAACCACATAACTTCAAGCCTAAAAGGACTAGGTCCCCAAGAGGGGTCAGAAATGTCTAAAAGGAAGGGGATATGATCGTATGTAGGTCTGGCATTAGCTAATTGGGTAACGAAAGGGAAGTGTTGTTCAAAAGATGGGGAAATAAGAAACCTATCTAATCTGCATATCACTGGGTTTGATTGACCATTCGACCAGGTATATCTCGCTCCCTTCAGGGGTAAGTCAATGAGGTCATGTTCGACTATAAATTTGTTGAACTTCCTCATACTTCTTATAATCTTATTACAATTCTTTTTTTCATCACACTTAGAAATTGTGTTGAAGTCACCCCCAATACACCATGGAAAATTAATCCAGTATCTACAAACATTATCAAGTTCTAACCAAAATTCATTCCTCTCAACTGAATTGTTTGGTCCATAAACGTTTGTAAGCACCCAGTGGAAGTTGTCATTCTTATTGGTACAAAGTATTGATAGCGTGTACTCACCAACAAGTGAATCACTAACTTCCACGAAATCTCTATCCCAGAGAATTAACATGCTACCGGAGCTTCCTAAAGAATGTTGCAAAGTCCAACCCACATTCTTGTAACCGCATATTTGCTTTATGTCCCAAGATGAACACTGCGTCATTTTGGTGATAGGAGCTCTTATCAACTGCAACATTTTGTGAACCACCGTTCTTCTACTACTTGAGTTCAAACCCCTAACATTTTTTGAGACTCATTTGGAACAAAATTTACCCCTTGGAATATAATCCCTCCGATTCTGGTAAAGAGATAGTATCTCTTTTCCAAAACAGAGGGAGACTGCTTGATATAGTTAGTGCCTACCACCAGATGGTCCTGGATCTTTCCTAAGTCAATGAAAAACTTTCCCCATTGCTGGCATCAACCTGAGTATATAACATGGCAACGTCATTTGGGATTTGATCCCTGCTGCTGTAGTGTGGACTAAAGCATAGTTTTTTCATGGGCCGCTGTTAAAGGGTGTAAAATCTACCCATTTTAATAAGAAAATAAATAAAATAAGAACCGTTTTTTTGGGACCGTGTTTTTTTTTTGGGACCATGGTTTTGTTTTCAGTAAGACATTTAGAAGTAAATCTAGGTCACCCCTTATCTAGATATTTCTATTAATACCTAAATTACCCTCCTGATTAATTTTGGGTAATGATTAGTTAGTATTAATAATAGTTAGTGTAGTGATTAGTGAAATGATTAAGTTAAAGATAATTAGTGAGATTAAAAATTCAGATGGGGTTTTTTTTAAAAAGAAGTAGAATTATTAAGAGAGTAAAGTTAGAGAAGATGAAGAAGTAAAACATGGATTTTACCAACCACAACCGGAGAAAGAGTATTTGGGTACCCAGGTATGCTTCAAACTTAGATAATGTTGGTTGAATTGATCAAAATTTCAAAAAAAATGTAAATTTTTTAAGTAGATTGGGCTTGTTCGGTTACTTTATGTGAAGAACAGGTAACCGAACACATCTTAAAGTGTAGTTCGGTTACTTTTTCCAAACACGAAGGTTACCGAACTCGCTCCTAATGGAGGTTTTTAGTCGTTCAGTTAACACGCAGGTTACCGAACTTTGTTTATAGGATTTACAGAGTAATGTTCGGTTTGCCTGCAATGTTGCCGAACTTTAGGGTCTAGAAGTTCGGTTGGTTCGCAACCTATATGTAACCGAACTTCACGTTGCTAAGATTTTACCAAGTGTACAAAGTTCGGTTGTTTCGCAAACTTCATACCAACAAATATCTAACCGAACTACACACAATTAGTTAAGAGTTCGGTTTGTCAAGGTTTTTTTGCGAACAAACCGAACATAGTAGGACAAGTTCGGTTAAATGGAAACTCAACATAGTGGGAAAAAGAGCACAGTTCGGTTACATTGGATTTTTTTTTTTTTTTTTATAATATTGGTAACGTTCGGTTAGAAAATAGTTTTAGCCTTCTTTGCGAACCAACCAAACATAGTGGGAAAAGTTCGGTTAAATCAAAAATCAACATAGTGGAAAAAATAGCACAGTTTGGTTACATTTGATTTTTATTTTATTTTTTGTAATATTGGTAAAGTTCGGGTAGAAAATAGTTTTAAGCCTTCTTTGCGAACCAACCGAACTCTGAGTTCGGTTAAGAAAAAATTAATTCGTGATAGCCGAAGTGTTCTTCGTGTTCTTGGTTTCAGAATGTTCGGTTAGCAAAATAGTTTTTTTTTTAAACTATTCCTAACCGAACATGCCACTGCAACTTCCATTTAAACCATATTTTGATGATTGGTGCTCAAAATTTCAATCAAAAACGAATTAGAAGTAATGGGTTTGTGGGAAAATACTTATGGATAGGTTTGTTTATAAAAGATTTATTAATTGACGATGAAAATTCAATGAATCGACCAGGCTAAAAATTTGATGATTTTGATTAGATTTGTATATGATCAGGGTTAGATGATCATAAATTGATGAAGAAGAGAAGAAGAAAAATTGTAGAATAACGGAAGAAGAAGTTGTAGATTAGTTATAATTTTTATTAGGTAAAAGAGTAAATATGTTAATGATTTAAATTAAGTTATATATATAGAGGTGGTGGTGATGGTAGTCGGAGGTCGTAGTGGTGGGCGGCGGTGGTGGGAGGAGGTGGTGGTATATATATATATAGGTGGTTATTAGGTTAGTTTTAAATTAAATTAGGTTAAGGGTAGGTTAGTCATTTTCACACTTTAGGACATCTCTTGTAATTATAGGGAAGGTGGCCTAATAAGACCATGGTCCCCTAAAAAAAAACATGGTCCCCAAAAAATGGTTCTAAAATAACACTCCTTCTATACCCATATCACAAGGCATTGTTAATTTACCTTGTGGGTAAGGTATGATTTACTGGTAGCGACCGGTTAAAACAACTCATGTAGATGTTTAACAGACTTTGTTGGCCGTTCTAAAAAAAATACTCTTTGGATAAAACTACCCTCCAATCTCCATTAAGTGAGAGAAGAGCAATTAAGGTATTAGAGTCAATTTCTTAGTGATAATGATAATAATAATTAAAAAAAAAAAAAAAAAAAAAACCTGAGTGGAGGATAATGCGAGGACCGCATTTGTTCCTAATCTGCCAAATCTACTAGGTTAATGTAATCATGTAGATACACACCATCATTCTACCGTGTCCTTGGGTTTATTGGACAAAAGAAAATTGACCCTAAAAGTTCTTTTTATGCGCAGATAGAGGTGTAAATTGGGCTGTGCCAAAGACGAGCACAAAAACAAAGACAAAGACGCTAAAATTTGAGCACAAACCAACCCAAAGACGTGACTTAGCCAAGCCACGGCACATCACGTTAGTTAAATGGGACGTCCGGGTTTGACTAATTGGCACAAAGAGCACAAAGATAGCACGCGCACGAATAAGCACGTGGCCCAGCCTCAAGACATCACGTTAAGAGTGCACGCTCATAACATGTACAAATACACCATATAACAAGGCATAATACATCACATTTTTTGTATATTTCACAAAAGAGTCACTATTCTAGCTAGTTTTTAACATTTTATGTTGGCTTATTTATAACAACACATATAATACCTTAATATTTGGAAAATATATTTCAATATCGTTGTTATAATGTCGTCACCTATATTTAACTAGAACATTAATTTATATGACAATAATCCAATTTTATATTTGATGGGCTATTTCTTTTATTGAATAAACTTGTTAATTTTATTTGAAATAATTTCAAATGATATGTTGTCTAATTAAATTCTTGTGATAATGTCCGACTTAATGTATACATTAAGTTATTTCAAATTGTTTATAGCACGTGTGCCAGCACGGCACAACACGGCACGTTTATTCGTGTGCTGTGCCTAGCTTTTGACTAGTAAAGCACAGCACGACACAGCACGTTTAAATCGTTGACACAGCACAACACGACACATGGCACGTGAAGCACGCGACTTCGTGTGCCGGGCTGTGCCGGGCCGGCACGTTTTACACCTCTATGCGCAGAGCTATGTTAGTACTAGACTAGCTATCAATATTACGAAAGGTGATGTAAAAAAAAAAACTCACCACATTAAAATTGTACAGGTATTTAATAAAGACAAATTCCATCCCACACCGTTTTGCGGGAAGCTATCACGCTCAAGTGGCTTATTTACCGTTAGATGATCGAATCAACGGTTGGATTCGCGTCCACGAAAGGACCCACCACTTTCAGGAAAGGACCCATCATTTCCCCTATAGGGTTTAAGGCTGTTGGATCTGGATTTTAGCGTGATCGAACGACAAAGAAGCCGCTTGAGCGGGATAACTTCCCGCAAAACGGTGCGGGACAGCACTTCTCTTAGTTTCTCATTCATTATGTTCGCAATTTATACACTTACAGGACTTCGTTATTAAGAAACCAATACTTAGTTCTCAAGACTTCAATTCCTAATATATCTCTCACAACTTAAAAGTACGAATCTCCTAAATATCGACTCTCCTATATTAAAAGTACCAGCAGCTCAACAGTCAAGTGGTACGGAACCTGCAGATGGAACTTGTTTGGTTGGAGTGACAGCAACTCAACTTCAACAAGTGCTTGAGTTTTGAGTAAATTTTTGATGGGGGCGTTTTTTGAAGGGGGCATGGGAGACGAATGACACATGTCTTTGATATTAATTGATTCGCATGAATTCTGTTTCCAAAAATAAAAACACCAATTAAGATATCCAATTTCCTCTTCAAAAATACATTTCTTTTATATTTGTGGAAACAAAATTCATGGGAATCAATTGATATCAAAGACGCGTGTCAACATATCATTTGTCCCCCATCTCCCCTTCTAAAAACGCCCCCATCAAAATTTTTCTAGTTTTAAGTTTTGGGGTTCAAACAAATCGAAAATTCAATTTCTTCCTGGATTGTGGATACAAGGGATACAAATCATGTCACATGTAGTTTAGATGACATGATAGAAGTATAGGAAATTAAGACTTGTTCAGTAGGTCTACCAGACGAAAATTCTAGGATCTCTGATAAAATTGGAACAATGATTCTTCCCGGTGGTTTCAGGCTTGATAATGTTCTTTATGTGCCTCAGTTAACATGTAACTTAATCTGAGTCACGTAGCTGATCGATGAGTCGTTCTGTGTTGTGCAGTGTACTAACATATTATGTCTTATACATGACCGGTTGACGAGGAAGGTGATTGGAGTGGGTGAGAGACAAGATGGACTATATTTTTTTCCGTTGTGTACCTGCAGTTAAAGTGCTTGCGGTTAGTGCGGATTCGTATGAGCTGTGGCATCAAATAATGGGGCATCCATCGAAGAAAGTCTTACAAAAAATACCAGTTATGAGTAGTTTATTTAATAAAAATAATAATAATTGTGATGTTTGTCCACGAACAAAGCATCGTAGAAGTAGTTTTCCTATTAGTCAGAGAAGCTTGGAATTATAATCTACATCTTCTCTTTAATAGTTCATTTCAGTTATTACAATCACTAAAACAGTGTTTCTTTCTTGTTACCTCTTATTCTTTATCACCTAGTGATGTTCTTTTTATTCTACGTATGAAATTCTCAAAATAAGATTATACTATTGGAGATGGTTGATGAGAAAAATTATTATTTTGTCATACATTTACGTGGGAATGTTTTATTCTCACATTTTTACTCTCACACTACATCTCATATTTTGGACGTCATTTTTTGAATAAAACTTGAGAGACAAGTGGATTGATAATAATTTTAAGGATATGTTCCTTTTAGAGATCTCTCGTATACACCTATAAAAAAAAAATGAATGTATTCGGAATGTATAGCACCACCATCTACTATTTTAGAAATACCATCTACTATTTTAGAAATCGGAAAATGGGTCATTTGTCCAAAAAAATTTAAAACACGGTTCAAATGGAGGAGTACAAATATTTATGGGTGAAATGGACACAAAAAAAATAGCAAGGATGAAACTGGATTCATCCTGGCTTAAACTTAAAAAATAGCGAGGATGAAACTGGATGCATCCTGTGTAAATTAAAAATAAGAAAAAGTATTTGAAAATGGGCAGGATGAAACTAGTTACATCCTGCCTATTTTTAAATTTTTGTCCATTTAAACAGTATCAAAATCTAACTGTCCTTTTCACCCAGGAAATTTTAATTTTGGTCTTTTTAACCAATTTTGTGTTTAGAAATCAACGATAAAAAATTAACGGATTTTCGATCATCATTGAAATTATGATTGGCAGATACTACGGATTAGTATTTTATAATGCATTCATTTTTGGTATATCGAATTTATATAGAAGTGTTAATGGATCGACTCCGTTTATGTAAACCCTCATAAGTTAAAGTGGATCCACTCAGTGTATGTGAACCCTCATAAGTTAAAGTCTAAATAAGATTTTTAACACCCACTATCAGATGTGCTCTTAAATGGGAAAGAAGTTTGAGAGAATTTTTTCTCCTGCTAATAATCGGAAACAGTTTTGGAGAATTTTTTCTTCTGCTAGCAATCAGAAAACTACTAGTTGCTCAGGAAGACGCCCCCATCATGGTGTCAATTACATCTAGAACGATTTCATATCGTCAAAGATCATTGAAAAAATGACCCACCACCACCCATCTTATTTTTGAAGTACCTAATTATTAATGGAGCAGAAAATTGAGAGAAAAAAATGGAAGAAAAAAAAAAACATTTCCCAACTGCAACATTAAATCTATAAATACCAATGAATGCTGTCCTAGATTTTCTCATAAAACTGATCATTACTCACTACTGTCTTTCTCCATCCATATCAAAATGGGGGCCCTTGGCTACATAAAACTTTTTCCAGTAATTGTAGTTCTTGCCGGATTTTTGACGCAGTCCATTATAGGTCAGAATTGCGGCTGTGCAGCAAAATTATGTTGCAGTCAGTTTGGTTATTGTGGTACTGGTGCTCCCTACTGTGGTGAGGGGTGCCAATCAGGTCCATGTACTAAAACTCCAGTTAACGGGGCTTCCGTCACTAAAATTGTAACCCCCGCATACTTTAACAGGATAATTAGTCAAGCTAGTTCACGATAATCCGGAAAGAGGTTCTATACACGTAATGCTTTTCTTCAGGCCGCGAAATCATACCCTAGATTCGGTAAAACTGGGAGTCTTGATTCTAAACGTGAAATCGCTGCATTCTTCGCTCATGTTACACATGGAACTGGACGTAAATTTCTAATACAAAATGCTTTCAATTAACCTTTGTTTGTGCATGCCTTTTTTTATTGTTCTATATGTCGCTTCTATTCAGGTTTCATAAATTGCTAGAAGCTTGATGATCTCCGTGCTATATTTTTCATTTTTGAACTGCAGATTTTTGTTACAAAGAAGAAATAAACGGAGCAAGCAAAGACTACTGTGACGAGACAAACAAACAATATCCATGTGTTCCCGGCAAAAAATATCATGGTCGAGGACCCATACAAATAGCATGGAACTACAATTACGGCCCAGCTGGTAAAAGTATGTAGGAAATACCGATTGGTCCTAGGAATAATATATTAGAGAGAGTCTAGTCCAATTGACCTAGTCAATTGTCCTTTTGGTCCTATTTGGTAATATAAATTATAGTTTGGTCCTAAAATTATCATTTGGTCTACGCTCGATGTCATGGATGATGTAAATGTCACCCCCAGTAGTGGCGTAAATACCCTTTTGGATAAGGATCATATATATATTCAAAAAGTAGGAGAGAATAAATCATTCTCCAGTTACTTTTCTCTCTAATGTTTTCAGATCTAGTTTCTTCTCTCCATTTTTTTTTCTTTTTTCTTTTCTGAAACTGTTTTTTTTTATTTTGCCGATGAAGAAGATGATGCTTTATGATGAAGAAGAAGAAGAAACCGATGACGACGATGTCCTACTGCTGTTTTTGATGTTGTTGTTGAAGACGGTGATGAAGAAGAAGAAGAAAACGATGGCGGCGATTTTCTGCTACTGCTGTTTTTGATTTTGTTTTTGATGTTACATATGTTTCTTGATCTGTAGACGATGAATATGATCATTGTTGCTATTGTTGATATGTTTCTTTTTCTCTATTCTCTATAATTTCTTGATCTGTTTTTCAAATCTAGATCTGTGATATGTTGTTGCTGCTTTGGTGTTGAAGACTGAGCGGCGAAGAAGATGAAGATGTTCTTCTTGGTGTTGAAGACGACGACGAAGATGTTTGTTGTTGTTTGCTGCTGGTGTTGAAAACATCGAAGAAAATGAGATGAATATGATGAATACGATGTTGTTGCTGCTGTTGAAGACGTCGAAGAAGATGAAGATGATGTTGTTGATGTTTTATATGGACTTCATTCCGTAAATGAAGTCTATTTTTATATGGACTTCATTCCCTGGAATGAAGTCTGTTTTTCTTAGGTTTATATGGACTTCATTCCCGGAATGAAGTCCTGTTTTTTCTTAAGTTTTTATATGGACTTCATTCCGAAATGAAGTCCTGCTTTTTCTTAGGTTTTATATGGACTTCATTCCTGGGAATGAAGCTTTGTTTTTCTTAGGTTTTTATATGGACTTCATTCCATAAATGAAGTCTGTATTTCTTAGGTTTTTATATGGACTTCATTCCAGAAATGAAGTCTGTTTTGTATATGTTTTGTATGGACTTCATTCCATAAATGAAGTCTGTATTTCTTAGGTTTTTATATGGACTTCATTCCAGAAATGAAGTCTGTTTTGTATATGTTTTATATGGACTTCATTTATGGAATGAAGTCTGTTTTGTATATGTTTTATATGGACTTCATTCCATAAATGAAGTCTGTATTTCTTAGGTTTTTATATGGACTTCATTTATGGAATGAAGTCTGTTTTGTATATGTTTTATATGGACTTCATTCCATAAATGAAGTCTGTATTTCTTAGGTTTTTATATGGACTTCATTCCAGAAATGAAGTCTGTTTTGTATATGTTTTATATGGACTTCATTTATGGAATGAAGTCTGTTTTTTTAGCTTTTTTGTATGGACTTCATTCCCGGGAATGAAGTCTGTTTTTTTAGCACGGAAGAACTCCTACAAAAAAAAAAATTAACACGGAAGGGTATTTTTGTCTATTTAAATATTTTTAAATAATTATGGACCAAACAGTAAAGGCGTTTGACCAAAGGACTAAACAGACATGGGCCCACCTAAAAAAGGACCAAACGATATTTTTCCCGTATGTATTGGCTTTGATGGTTTAAAAGCTCCAGAAACTGTGTCTAGTAATGCGGTCATCTCGTTTAAGACAGGATTTTGGTTTTGGATGAACAATGTACATTCCATCATAACCACAAATAAAGGTTTTGGTGCTACGATTCGTTCAATCAATAGTCTGGAATGCAAAGGTGGAAACCCTCGTGCTGTTCAAGCCAGAACTAGATATTTCTTGGGTTACTGTAAGCAACTTGGTGTATCACCAGGGAAGAACCTTTCTTGCTAGAAACTTGTGTTTCTATTTATCATTTTTAAGTATGTAATCGTTTTACTTATCAGCTCAGTCGAGAGTTAAATAAAGAGCATGCAGATCAGAACATCAATGGAGCCAATTGCAAGTTGAGACCCTGGCCAGATTGAGGCCACTCAAATAAAGATAAAAGAGGGTTATTTTGAAATAATTGAGGTTTACAGTCTACCTTAACTCTTCGAGATTTGTTTATTTCTTTGGAAGCGATGTTCGTCTATTTTCGTTCCATCCACGGCCACCACTATGTCACTGTGGCCACAACCATTGGCCGTCGGTAGCATTGAAGAATGAAAAGAAGATGGTATTATATTTATCCCATGTTTCGGACCATGTTAAGGATGTAAAATAAATTTCCGGTTGCTTTTTGAGGATACGACTGTTTTAAGCGTATGGGATGTCTGAGTCTGATTTATTTGAGGAAAAACTGTATTTCAAGTGGCCGACTAAAGAAATGGACCCAGGCATGCATGCAGGGCAATGAGGGACCAGAACACATTCAGTCTCCCATCCACACACTAAAGACAGTGAACATATAGATACACTGATTCCAGTCTGCCGTGTACTTGGCTTCATTGACTAAAACTTCCAAGTCTTTCTTCTGGAGAAATTTCATTTAGGATTTTTTTTTTCTTGGTTGTTAACTTTCATAGTGATGATTTCTCATTCTCTAGTGAAGTTTGCTTTTGAATTTAGTATTTCGCATAATTGAATGGGTTGTAGGACTTTTACCTTTAATTATTTCCCTTTTGGATATTTCTGCTTTTCTGTTTCTCCGGAAGGAAAAATAATTGTCAAAAATGAACAAAGTTTTTTTCGGTTTACCAAAAAAATTAAAAAAATAAAAAAGCCTTAATTTTCTCATAAAGAGTAATTATTCTCCGTTGTTGGTTATCCCATTTTTTACCATTTAATGTAATGGATCCATTTTGTTTTCCTTTGGTTTTATTACTTTCAAAGTGATGATGATTTCTCGTTCTCTATTGAAGATCCCAATAGAATTTAGTTTGCATAGTGGAATGGATTGTATCCCACCACTATTTTCCAAAAGCAGAACATAAAAGAAAAACGAGAATGATTTACTGACCCAAAAATTTCCACCGCATTCTTACCTTGTGAGATGACGGGTGGGCCCACTTTTACCCCACCCCTATCCCAATGTACCGAACGCTGTCTTGGTACTATGCGATCTCCCTCGATGCATTCACGTCATAAATTTTTCGGTGGGTGTACCAAGATTGAAAGAAAAATCAAGTCTGTGAGGGTAATCAACTCAAATGCATGGAAATTTAAGAAAGACATGCTATATGTTAAGCGAAGGCAGACGGTGCCCGAAATTGCATTCAGCTAAACTTCACTGTTAAAATGAACAAAACATACAGACAAGACAAAAAAAAGCCGCTCATTAGATTACACAATCTAAATTTTAAATCTTGGAATGATGAATCCTTTTATGAATGTTGAGTCTCATAAGAAAATAATGTACAACCATGACCGGTTTTATGTAAAAGTAAAATAAAATGGGGAGACTGACATATAATAGCCAAAAGTTTTCCCAAAAATATGCCGATGACATAAACAGAGCTTGCCAGGCCTACATGGTACGAGTAACGGTGAAGATGTCATTTTGTCAACTCATCCCGTGAACCATATCCTTAATGGCCGGCCCTACGTGGCCGTATAAAACCAAAAACTTCTATGTGAAAGATGAAGGTTGGGTAGAAATTTTGACCTCACTCAATGTCGATATAATGAATATTGACTAGCAATTGGAATCTTGGAACACAAAATTCAAAAGTAGAAACCATGAGAAGAAAAACTAATTTCATTTCTTGAGACTAAAATCTGCTATAAATACCAGTGAAGGTTAGTCTAGTTTTTCTCATCTTTAAACACTCACTACTCCTTTTTACTTCCAGATACAAATATGATGTCTCCAAACCACTTAAAACTTATTTCAGTTATCGGAATTCTTGTTAGCTTCTTAACACAGTCCATTGTAGCACAGAATTGTGGTTGTGCAGCAGGATTATGTTGCAGCAAGTACGGCTACTGTGGTACTACTGCTGCATATTGCGGTAAGGGGTGCCAGTCCGGTCCGTGTACTGCTACCCCCGCATCTCCCACAAATGGTGCCTCTGTTGACGGTATTGTAACACCAGCATTCTTTAATGGGATAATTAATCAAGCTGGTTCAGGATGTGCCGGAAAGAGCTTCTATACACGTAGTGCTTTTCTTGAAGCCGCTAGATCTTCTCCTAGCTTTGGTAAAACTGGGAGTCTTGATGACTCTAAGCGTGAAATCGCTGCTTTCTTTGCTCATGTTACACACGAAACCGGATGTAAGTCCTCTAAACAAAATTTAATTCTTCTGAACGTTGCAACTCATTTAGAATGCCAACATATTCTTCTTTGTTTAAATATTTTAATAAGCTGCTAGTTAATCAACATGCGCTATGTTTTCTTTTTGGATTACAGTTTTCTGTTACAAAGAAGAAATAAGAGGAGCAACCAGAGACTATTGTGACGAGGGAAACAAACAATATCCATGCGTTCCTGGCAAAGGGTATTATGGACGAGGACCAATACAAATTTCATGGAATTACAATTACGGGCCAGCCGGTAAAAGCATCGGCTTTGATGGTTTAAATGCTCCAGAAACTGTAGCTAATGATGCCGTTATCTCCTTTAAGACAGCATTTTGGTTTTGGATGAATAATGTCCACTCGGTCATAACTTCAAATCAAGGTTTTGGTCCGACAATTCGTAAAATCAACAGTGGTGAGTGTAACGGAAGAAAACCGGCAGCAGTTCAAGCTAGAATTAAGTATTTCAAGGATTACTGCAATCAACTTGGTGTGGCACCAGGAGATAACCTTTCTTGCTAGAAACTTAATTATGCTGTAATATTTTCCGAGTATTTATGTAATATCTAGCTCAATTAAATAAAGAGCTTCTGAATAAATAACTCGATCAGTATAGCTTGTGGACGTAGTACTGAACTTTGTTACCCACACCACTCTTTGGATATAAATCTACACTCTCTCGCATCCACTATAGTACCAGTAGGCTAGTAGCTTTGTCCCATTCCATGACTCTTATAAGGAGTTATCAAATTCCACATAGAGTTACCAAATATAAATCACATAAAAGAATATTTGACACTAGATTCACTGGTACAACCCCAATAAAATTTAGTAACCTCTAAAATTACCTTGGTTTTTTTTTAAAAAAGTTAAATATTTGTTCACCTTTTTCCAGGCGGTATCTTCACAGTTAATGAATGATTTCCGGTTAATTTTTATGACTTCCGGTGTCAACTATTAAGCATGTAATATCTAATAAAAAAAATATACTAGTGGAGTAGGTAAGGACTTAGGATCCTTACAAGGGGATAATGCAGGACCATATTGGCTCCTCAATCTGCCAAACCTACAATGAAGCATGCCGATATTTTGCCGTGTCCTCGAGTTTATTGACAAAATGAAGAAATTTTATCCAAAGCAAGGATGGAACAGAAATTTATTTTCACAAGAAATACCATGGTTTTAGGCTTTTTGCTCATGGTTTGAAACCAATAAAAGAGAGATTGTGTATTTGAAAGCTAAAAGCAAACTAACAAGAAGAACTTTTTCCCATAAATCAATGGAATTTTTCTAGTGTCAAAATTCTATAGCTTGAGGTTTTAAGCCACAACCTTTGGTCTATATTGTATCACATCACACTAGAACAGTTTCATAGTCAAAGATTGTAGAAGATACAAGACCCACCACCCATGCATAAAGACCTTTGATTCTTTATACAGTCTCATAGAATCTGGAGTAGATAATATTGACTATTCATGGAACAAAATACTTTTTGCAGAAAAAATGGCATAAAGGAAAACAGAAAAAAAAAAAATTTAAATACAAAACTAAATCTATAAATACCAAAGACTGTTGTTCTAAGTTTTCTCATACTCAAAACACTCATTACTCTATTACGTTCTTACTCCATCCAGCAACAATGGTGCCTCTTAGCTACATAAAACTTTTTTCAGACATCGCAATTCTTGCCGGATTTTTGAACCAGTCCATTGTAGGTCGGAATTGCGGTTGTGCAGCGAAACTGTGTTGCAGTCAGTTTGGATATTGTGGTACTGGTACTTCCTACTGTGGTAAGGGGTGCCAATCAGGTCCCTAAAATGATGCTCCTACTAAAAATTCATTCTGATGTTCAGGATGTGCCGGAAAGAGTTTCTATACACGTAATGCTTTTCTTGAGGCTGCTAAATCATACCCTAGATTCGGTAAAACTGAGAGTCTTGATGATTCTAAACGTGAAATTGCTGCATTCTTTGCTCATGTTACACATGAAACGGGACGTAAGATTTGCAATTAAAACGTTTTCGTTTTACATGTGTTTGCACCTATTTAAACATCACAGTCTGTTACCTTGATGATCTTTATACTTAGTATTTCTTTTTGGATTGCAGATTTCTGTTACAAGGAAGAAATAAATGGAGCAAGCAAAGACTACTGCGACGAGACAAACACGCAGTATCCATGTGTTCCTGGCAAAGGATATCATGGTCGAGGACCCATACAAATATCATGGAATTACAATTACGGCCCAGCCGGTAAAAGTATTGGCTTTGATGGCTTAAACGCTCCTGAAACTGTAGCTAGTAATGCAGTCATCGCGTTTAAGACAGGATTTTGGTTCTGGATGAATAATGTACATTCGGTCATAACCTCGAATAAAGGTTTTGGTGCTACCATTCGTGCAATCAATGGTATGGAATGCAAAGGTGGAAACTCGGGTGCAGTTCAAGCTAGAATTAAATACTTCAAGGAATACTGTAGCATACTTGGTGTATCACCAGGAAAGAACCTTTCTTGCTAAATACTTGTGGTTTTACATTCTTTTCTGAGTAATGTAATGGTTTTACTTATCAGCTCAACCAAGAGTTAAATAAAGAGCAGATCTGAATATATATCATTTGTCAGTTAAAGAATTTATGTCTTGTTTTCGATCTTTCAGCCGATAGGTTATACATAATTAACAGAAATACCAAAATTTGAAGATCAGAGGTTAAATCAAATTTTGAATAATTCATCTGCAGTCATAGTGTGATTGCACTGCAAGCCATACCATGGAGAATGGGCCTGAAGAGTTAAATTACCCAAAAAATACATCCCTGCAACAAAAATCTAGAGTCTGTAACATAATTGCAGCCTAAAAGAAATTGAACGTTACAGAAAAACAATCTAATAATTAACAATTGTAGTCTATGGATCAGAAATCCACATGAAAGTACCCCCTAAATTAAGAAATGTCTTGACAATGATCTGGTTGAGTCACGCCGTGCAAATGGGGCTTAGCATCCATCTTTTACTTCCGCTGAAACTATCTTTTATTTGATAATAATGGAGAACTCGAACTTGAAACGGTTAAGATATACAGTATTAAGGTATAAAAATCAAAGTGATTTAACATACAGTGTCAAAGTGGTGCGTGTTTGTTAGCGGTGGTGTATGCACATTTCATGACCATGATCTAGTTGAGTCATGTCATCCAAATGAAGCTCGTATTGATAAATATTAGCCTTCAAAATTTTCCTTTACACAGATGATTTTTGCAAATAAATGGTTCTTAAATACAAGATCATGGAAACATATGCACTTATTTAGTGAGATGCAACGATTATCTTGATAGTCAAGATTCAGATATATCGAGTCTCAAAAATTAAGAAATTGGGATAACTCAATTCAGATATTCTTCATCCACTTCTACCTTTATTCAGCTGGTAAAAATGGTGTACCTTAACTACTTCAAATTTATTTCTGTTATTGGAATCCTGCTAGGATACTTTGCACAGTTCATTGCTGGTCAGAATTGTGGCTGTTCGGGGAACTTATGTTGCAGCCAATACGGCTACTGCGGTACAGGAGACGCCTACTGTGGTAAAGGCTGCCAATCAGGTCCTTGTAGCACTAGCAGTAGTGTCTCACTTGAGAGTATTGCAACACCTGAATTCTTTAGCGGGATAATTCATCAAGCTGATTCCGGATGTGCGGGAAAGAATTTCTATTCATATGATGCTTTTCTTGAAGCTGCAAAATCATACCCTAGTTTTGGTAGAACTGGGAGTATGGATGATTCAAAACGTGAAATTGCTGCATTTTTTGCTCATGTTACACACGTTACTGGGCGTAAGTTTTTGAATCTAGTTAATGTTCTCTTTATTTGGTGTTTATGTTCCCCTAAATCATACTGCTGTACTAAGTTTTCATCATTTTCCTGTCTTCAGATTTCTGTTACAAAGAAGAGATAAATGGATCAAGCAAGGACTATTGCGACAAGGGGAACAAACAGTTTCCATGCGCTTCTGGCAAGGGATATTACGGTCGAGGACCAATACAACTAACTTGGAATTACAATTACGGTCCAGCCGGTAAAAGCATTGGATTTGATGGTATAAATGATCCAGAAACAGTAACTAATGATGCTGTAATCTCATTTAAGACAGCATTTTGGTTTTGGATGAATAATATTCATTCCATTATCACTTCTAACCAAGGGTTTGGTCCAACAGTCCGTGCAATCAATGGTATGGAGTGCAACGGTGGAAACTCGGAAGCGGTGCAAGCTAGGGTCAGTTACTACAATACTTATTGTACTCAACTTAGTGTCGAACCAGGGAACAACCTTTCTTGTTAGGAAACTTAGCTTTTTCTTTTCCAATTTCAGTATGTTTTACTTTTACTTGGAAGCACAATCGAGAGTCGAATAAAGAGTACCAAAATATTAGCATTAAGATTGTACACTTGTTTCAAATTCTTGGTCACTCTAAATTAAAAAACATGAATATATACTCCATAAAAACCTAAAAAGAAAAACGAAGATAAGAACACAAATGGAAAGAATCTTCATAAACTTTTTGTTGCATCATCTTTGCCGATCCCCAACACTAGAAAGCACGCGCTGCTGCTGTCTGCTTCTGTAAGAGTCATCTAACCGCAAACACTCTTTAACTGATCTTCACTTGTAATATTGCCTACAGGTTAGAAAGGGCCAAATAAAAGTTTTGCACCAGGGCAAATATGAGTAAGATATAATCTCTGCTCTAACTTTGCACTTGTAATCGGTTCTGGTAATACACATAAACTGGGCGCAAAGTAAGGATGCTGCAGAGCCTCCGTAGCTGTCGGTCTCTTCTTTGGATCCCAAGAGCAAAGGGATTTAATCAGATCTATAGCCTCATGACTAGCAGATGGTATCATTGAAGCAAGACCATGAACAACAGGTACATGAGGAAACTTGTAACCGCACGAATTCGCAAGTTGAATTCCATCGGCCCAGGACTCGTGAGTTGGACTTCCGATTACACTGCAAATCTGATCGAGCTGATCTTGTCGACTCTTACCAGGAAAAAGAACACTAAAGGAATATAATTCAGCCATTATTGCACCCACCGCCCACATATCAACAGCAGAGTTGTATGAAGCCGATTTCAACAACACTTCAGGTGCGCGGTACCACCGTGTAGTTCCATAATGCGAACAAGGTGATTGACATCCAACTTCGCGAGCTTGACCAAAATCGGCAATCTTTATGAGATCTCCACCTTTAGTAACCAGCAAGTTAGCTGGTTTTAGATCCCGATGGATATATCCACCAGGCCGGTGCATCTGAATAAGGGCTACAATAATTTGACGAGTCCAGCCACGAATTTCAGGCTCTGAACAAAGGCCTACCCTAACACTTAGTAATTCGTCCCTTAACTCTGGCTCTTTAGAAAGACTGATCCTATCATCTATAAGGCGATGCAGAGTAGATTCTACGTAATCAAATACCAAATATAACACTTGATCCACTAAAACGACGTCCCTGAATCTGACGATATTTGGTTCGTCCCTGAGTTTAATCAATGCCTTGACTTCTGTAAGCTCAAAACATTCTTCCCACGATGAACATGATTCCTTCATCTCCTTCATCGCTACAATTTCTTTACTTCGATTATCTATAGCTTTCCAAACGCGTCCGAAAGATCCTTCACCAACTGTCTGAAGCAGAGTATAATTATCCATTCTTGATCGAATACTTGGAAAAACTTATTACAAACTTCAATTTTTCTTCTTCTCTTTACCTGAAACGGCTTCAATGAATTTACTTATCTGATGAAACATGAAAGAAAAGGAAAAAACTGATGAAACTCTTTATTTCAAGAAGCGGATCAAGAAACAAAGAGTTGATGAAAACTGGGATGCAAGAGACTATAAGCATGCACCCATGTATATATAGGGCAAACGGAACCTATAGAGCTACTAGGAAACAGTGTTCGAGTCGATCTAGGTAATATTTTCTAGTGGTACGTGGTGTGTTCCGAAATTTGATCTATTTAGAAAAACGAAACTTGACCAGGAAACAGATAGTCAGTTCCTAGTTCTTTCTAGTTTGGTTTGGAAATACTTTCCCTGTGCCAGTAGGAGGGGGAATTATTCCCCAAAAAGGGAAAGAGGGTTTAATCTCTTTGACTGTCAAGTTTGGCCTTGTGCCAAACAGAATGATCATTTCAGGATTTACTAATGACCATCATAATAGCACTTTCGATGAAATATGTGTTGATATACTACATAAAAATCATGGGATCTAAAATAGCATTCGAGGTACAATCTAGTTGTTGTTTGTTTGAACGCAAGCAAGGGAATAATGCTCAGCAAGCACACACTGTGTGTTCTTAGCCGAAGAAGAAATATGTGTCGCGGAGCCATACAGACGCAGAGGTTAAAGTTAATTTTAATGTTTGGCCAAGGAAAGCATAGTAAAACATGGAACATCGATTTATGGAGGTTGCAGATACAGCATCCATCGGAGAAAGTACTGTTGGAAAAACTGGGTTTCAATAGAAGATGAAATAACACAGGAAAAGAATGTTGTACTCAAAAACTTTCAAGGCTCATACGATTTCTTTTAGACAATTATTTCTACCCTCCCAATAAATTGGCGATTACAACAGGTATGTGAAATGATGCCTTCGGGATACAATGAAAGCCCTACAACAGAAATTGAATTCAAGGTTTGTACCCCTTGATCCAATCAAGAACACATGTAAACAGGATTTCTGATGATGCTTTAGAAAAGAGAGAAAACAGAGAAGGGTTTTTCGTTAGATTGTCTTAAACGAGTTTTGGGATATGTTATTTATGGAGGTTTTCGCATCTGTTGGGAATAGACATGTTTTTCACCAACAGGTTTCTCTGAAACGATGAGTCTCTTCATCATCAGACATCAATGGCGTCTGTTGGATTTGAATATTCTGGATATGTTTGTAACGGCCACAGCTGGGGGCTACGCCCCCCAGGCCCCCCCCTTGGATAGCGCTATTGAAAATATTCCAACAAGTACCGTTGAGAATATGGATATCTGGTAATGGTAAGCGGTTCTGTCAGGTGACTAGATATAACCCGCGCCGTTACGGCACGACACTCGTTGTAATATCTATCTAATTGTATGGTGAACTCTGAACCCAACCAAATCACTTATAACATCGCGTGGAGAAGAAGATTACAAGATTGATGAGGATATTTTTTTTTTTTGGATTCTAATGATGTCAAGAGAAGAATGTCTTGGTTAAATATTTGCATGCCAAAGAAGTTTGGTGGGATGGGTGTTAAAAATATTAGACTTACAAGTAAGTCTCTTAAAAGCTAAATGGATTTGGAGATTTAGTAAGAAGGAGAAGGCAGTTTGGAGAAGAATTGTGTAGGAAAAATATAAGAATTACAAGGATCAGTTGGTGCCTAGTGATTATTCTAACCCCCAAAGCATAGGTATATGGAAGTGTATTCTCAAGTCTACTATTTTTTTTGAATAAGTTCTTGAAGTTTCAGATAAGAAATGGAAAATCAATAAGATTTTGGCATGACAAATGGACAACTCATGGTCCACTCTGTCTGTGATATCCTACAATTTATAAAGTGTGTGCTCAAAAATTTGCTTCAGTAGCTGAGTTGGTTGTAGATTGTGCTTTTAGGAGCAGATTGTTTGGATGTGAACAGTTGGAGTGGCACTACACCATTTTTCGGGATTAGCATCGGCTCCGAGCAGTTGCAAAGGGACTTGCAATAGCAGCCAGACGTTGCGAAACTTGGTGTTGTATTTTTTTTTTTTTTTTTGCAAGAGCTGTTAAGCCGTTATGAAAAAAAAAATCGCAGCGGTACGTGTATGGTGCAACAAACTGTTTTTTTTCTTTGACTTTGCAACGGTTTCGGCCGTTACGAACAGGTTTAGCAACAGCTATATGTTGTTGCTATATTCTTGTTGCAATAGCCTCAAGCAGTTGCGAAATAGAAGATTCACAACTTCTCTATAACAATTTCGAAATTTATAACCAAAAACACTTAGAATGGCTAATCTTAGCCGGACCCGGTTTTATTATTCTGGTTCTAAATTTAGCAATAGTTGTTGGCCGTTGCTAAATTTTTGCAACAAAAAAAAAAGAAGTCAATCATCAGATGACCTAGTCAAACGTTCCCTGGAAAATTTTCAGGGAATTCACTGAAAGAGACATCAATTGCACATTGATCAAAGAAAGAGACATTAAGTGTGCATTGAACAAAGATGTTCTCCATTACTAACAATGTCAACCGATTTCTATTTCTACCTATAAAAATTTCTGTATAATCGAAGAAATGCAATGCACCACTTCAAAGCAATGCAACAAGTTTTCTTACAGATCTCCAATGTCCATTGGAACTGGAGGAGGCACTTCTAGACTCCTGTCCTCCTGCATAGTTGCACCACCATCCTGACCAGCTTCTTCTTGCACGCATCTTCCCTTATCTCTAACAACTCGATAAACTCTTGTATAGTTTTCTGATCCAAAATGTGGAAATCCTCTTCAAGACCAACAACAACAACAATGAAGATTGAGCTTGTTAGCTTCTCTCCTTGTAAAGTTTCTTTGATTGCAAAGAGTACATCTTTGATCAGATCATCACGGGTAGAGTTGGCGAAGGACTCAAATTTGCGTTCCAAGTAAGTTTTAGCAGATTATGAGCGAGCCCCAATAGAAAAGGCCTACTATTCGAAGTAGTTCCCACTTGGGCAATTGTAGTAGAGGTGTGCTCCTGATTCATCCAACCCTCGAACAAGCAGACCAACACCATATGGACGTTTCCATGACCTTTGGGTGCAAACCTGCAAGAAATAGAATTAATAATACTTAGTTCATTTTCCATAGAGAACCATGTTATGCAAGATTTTACAAGCATAGTTTGTACTCAGTTCATTTTCCATCGTGTAGTTTATCAAAACTAAGAGGAATAAAGCTAATCATATATAACTATAAGACTAATATGACTACAATTTCCATATGACAACACAAAGATTAAAGAAAATGCAGCTCAACAAAGAAATCTGAAGGTATGAAATAATAGTTGGTCATAAGATGGAGGTTCACTACCCTGCCAAGGGAATGAGGGAAGTATGTCGTATTAGCAAACAAACATATTCAAGTAACCTTAGCAAGGGTATAAATAAAACTTCATATATGGAAAGGAAGATTAGGCATTTATCAATGATACCCATTCCATGAGAAAGGTTTAATGAGTAACAGTACAATTATTGTGATGTAACAGAGCTAATTATTCATAAGATTAATTGGTTATTCCTTGTAACAAAAACTTCGTGATATCAATATCTGTGAATGTAATATGTATGCCTATTGGTCATGTGAGTTTAAAACTAACTGTAATCTTTTGGGTATGTACGAAACACTAATAGATGCTGAGATGTACTGCTTTATAAGGTCACTAAACTTAATGTTCATAAGCAAGATTATAGAATGAAAAAATATGATTAGACCTAAGATAGCATATAAAAGAATTCCAAACAATGTTAAGCACACCCTAAAGAAAGAAATTTCAGTGAACACGCAAAGGAAAGTGTGTTTCATCTATACAAGGAATACATGTATTATATGTATGAGTTCATCAATATCTACGATTGGTTTTTCATACTTCTCTACAATTGGAACGTATACTATTTTCACAAGTAAGCTCAAAACGGCTAACCGTAAGCATATCATGCATGTAAACGTACCGGATGTAGTTGTAACTTCCTAGTCAGTTGAGTCTACCGACTCATGGAGTAGCATACTGGTAAATATTGAACATGAGGGACATAGCAGTTCCTCTCAAATGTTATACCTTCCTTTACTTCTTCTTTCAACTTTCTTCCACTATGTGCGAGTCGTCGAAGTGGTCTTCACATAAATATCTACAACACTAACCGAAATAAGAATTTTTGGTGGTGAAAACAGATTGATGAAAATCAGGGTTAAACGATTTGAATGGAGAAGGAGTTGTTAATATACCTGCTGAATCACCACCACCACTGGATTGATGAAAATCATGGGTGAACGATTTGAAGGGAGAAGGATTTGTTAATATATTTAAGTGTATCGTTAAACTCCTGCAAATAGAATTTTACAATCAGAAAACCAAACTTGTACAATTTTCTCCGATTACATGAAATATAGTAAATAAAGAAAAATAATGGATCTAATTTCTGTAAAATGGATAGAGACCTCCTTAGTGGGGTAGAAACAGGTGTATCCTCAAGGAAAGAACTTTGTGCATCATTTGGACGCCACTTTGTTGTGACCTGTTTAAAGACACCATTAACATCATAATTTAACAGCATAAACCTTTCATCATAATTAAGAGATAAATGAGCAAAGGAAAGAACATATACATAATGACTCAGACACCATCACCTAACCTTTTCGCAATTAGCACACTTAAAACACCCACGAAGAACACCTTTAGGAAGGCACGACCTCAGAGGAAGATGCCGACAATAAAGAAAAAAATATTCAGATCACAACAATTTGATTATAGTGAATTTCATAATGTGAAGGCCAGTTGTTGATGGTGGCTTTTAGCCTAGGGTTAAAATCGTAAAACCGCACATCTTCCATGAAGTGATTATGACCATTAGCACATTTTATCGAATCGATCAGCATGCTTACATAAGAATTACCAGGGTACCTTTTTCTTTCTATGTATCATGTTCCACGGCAGAACCCCTAACATTGATTGACATCACCTGTACAAAACCCTCATTCTACCGCGCCAAGGCATGCCAACCATGCCAGCCGCACCACTGTGCCAATGGAAAACCGTGCCATCCACATCTACCGCGCCAAGGCATGCCAACCATGTCAGCCGCACCACTGTGCCAATGGAAAATCGTGCCATCCACATCTCCGCGCCAAGGCATGCCAACCATGCCGCCCGCACTCATCGTGCCAATAGCAAACCATGCCAAGCCAAACTGTACCTTGCCTTGGCCCTATCTATGCTAGCCGCACCATATGCCAAACGGAATGCCAAGCCCTTGGCCCCACATGCCAAGCTAAACCGCACCTTGCCTTGGCCCCTAGCCATGCTAGCCGCACCATGTGCCAAACGGCACGCCAAACCATTGGCCCCACCTCGCCAAGCCAAACACACCTTGCCTTGGCCCAAGCCATGCTAGTCGTACCATATGCCAAACGACATGCCAATCCCTTGGCCCCATATGCCAAGCCAAACCACACCTTGCTTTGGCCACTATCCATGCTACCCGCACCATTTGCCAAACAAGCACGCCAAACCATTAGCCCCAACTCGCCAATCCAAACGCACCTTGCCTTGGCCCTAGCCATGCTATCCGCACCATATGCCAAACAAGCATGCCAAGCCCTTGGCCCCACATGCCAATCCAAACCGCACTATACATTGTCCCCTAGCCATGCTAGCCGCACTATGTGCCAAAATGCACGCCAAACCATTGGCCCCACCTCGCCAAGCCAAACTCACCTTGCCTTGGCCCTAGCCATGCTAGCCGCACCATGTGCCAAACGGCATGCCAAACCATTGTCCCCACCTCTCCAAGCCAAACGCACCTTGCCTTGGCCCTAGCCATGCTAGCCGTACCATGTGCCAATGATATGCCGAACCCGCGGCCCTACTATACCATGCCGACCTTCCCTATGCGGCTACTTACACAAAGGCATGCAACGAGTCAATGGTCGCCCTTCAATCTCAAGAGTAAATTCTAGCCTTCAAAGGTTACCATACAACGCAAGGTAACCTTTGGCCCGAAACCCTAGTTTGGCCACTCCAAACCGCGCCAAGGCATGCAAACCTAGACGCGCCACCATGCCGGCCTTCCCTATGCGGCTAATAAAATGAAGGCGTGCGACAATCAACGGTCTCCCTTCAATATCAAGAGCAAATCCTAGCCGTCCAAGGTTACCAGACAATGCAAGGTAACCTTTGGCCCGAAACCCTAGTTTGGCCATGCCATACCGCGCCAAGGCATGCCAACCTAGCCGCGCCACCATCTTTGGCCTTTCCTATGCGGCTACTAAAACGAAGGCATGCGCCAATCAACGGTCTCCCTTCAATCTCAGGAGAAAATCCTAGCCGTCCAAGGTTACCAGACAACGCAAGGTAACCTTTGGCCCGAAACCCTAGTTTGGCCACGCCAAACCGTGCCAAGGCATGCCATGCCAATATCATGCCGACCTAGCCGCGCCACCATGTTGTCCTTCCCTATGCGGATACTAAAACGAAGGCGTGCGACAATCAAAGGTCGCCCTTCAATCTCAAGAGCAAATCCTAGCCGTCCAAGGTTACCAGACAACGCAAGGTAACCTTTGGCCCGAAACCCTAGCTAGTTTAGCCACGCAAAACCGCGCCAAGGAATGCCATGCCAATGGCATGCCAACCTAGCCGCGCCACCATGTCGGCCTTCCCTATGTAGCTACTAAAACGAAGGCGTGAGACAATCAACGTTCGCCCTTCAATCCCAGGATCAAATCCTAGTCGTCCAACGTTACCATACAATGCATGGTAACCTTTGACGCAAAACCCTAGTTTGGCCGCGCCACCTTGCTAGCCTTCCCTACACGGCTATCAAAAACAGAAGCGTGCAACGATCAACGACTACCTTTCCTCTTAAGATGTAAAATCTCGACCGTCGAAGGTCAGCAAGCTTGCAAGTCTCCCAAGCTTGACTTTCCAGGAAACAACCATGCTACATGTTTTCCATGAAAACATTTGAGACATCAATACATATCACAAACTCGGGGGATCCACTTTGGGTATTGGTTTGGCGGTTTACGGTGTGCGGCGTACACTACGCCCGTCATAAGGAAGTGTAATAAGTATGAGGCGGTCAGTAAATACAAGGAGTAATGGTGAAACACTCTTTTTTATGGAACATCAATTTCATGTGTTAACGGTTACCACCTCCTCCCATTTACTAACCCATTTTTCCATTCCTTAATGAGAGCGGAGTACGTTTCACTTCGACTTGTATAAATAGGTCTTACCTATTTCCACCGAACAACAAGTTCAGGTCAGGAGCATACAACACTCAAAAAATATTTGCTAGATCTCCATCTATTAGCTTCCCACTTTCTGATACAAGTCGTAAAACAACTACTCTTCCAGAACCAACTATTCTGGTCTCAACACTCTCTTCGCTTCCCTCCCCAAAACCAACTCTTCTCCTTCACTTTGTGACCGAAGCAAGTCTAGAATGGACATTTATTGGTTTAGGCCGGACTTGTACAGATTGATCTCTCGAATCTAAAGTACTCCCTTGTAGTACATTGTTTAGGGTTGAGACTCGTTTCTCACCCACACACCTGAAATTACCAAAATCTGCAGAAACCGTTTTTACTCTCAAACAATTAGCGACCCCAGTGGGAGGTTGATCTTTCGGTCATGATGTCAATTTTCAATCCTCGATCTCGTACCTCAACCCGCACGTCAAGACAGTAGAATCAAATAATCTGCTCAAGAAACGACGAATCAGTTACATGGCGGCTCAATTACCAGTCGTTGCACGGCAAAGGACGACTGGGGACTTCCGAGGGGTTTAGAAGCGAACTATCCGCCCAGGGATCGACAACACGATAAGGAATGACTGGGTACTTTCCACATTCAGACGTTTCCCACAAAACTCGGTCTAACGTCCAGGATATTCCTTTTTCAACCAAGTAAGTCTTACCTAGACAAAATACATGGTTTTATATTTCAAGTTTTCACGAGAATGATAAAACCGATAAGTCATGTTATGTTTCATCCCATGTCATCTACCAACACGCGGTTCCATGGTTTGCCTGGAACATTTGCGCCACTTGCAATCATAACCAAAACAATGCATTCCAAAAGAACAATCCAAAACCATCAAGGTATCATTTGTCTATCAACTCAAAAATCCAGAAAATCAAAACCATAAAATAGGCATTTCATTTGCTTTTTCAAAAAAAAAAAAAAAAAAACCTAAAATAAGAAGATAAAAAAAAATGGAAATGTGTTCAAGGAAAGTTTTCTAACAATGGCTTGCTCTTATTGGCAAGAGCCTCCTTTGCACTTTGAAAAGCCACCCTCTTCAATTTTAGTTTCCTGGATAGATTTTCGACTTCCACTTCCTGCTTCTTCACCATATCCGCAGAAGGTCCTTCGACTATTTCAGCCAGCATATTTTCAAACTCAGAGAAACCTTTGACAAACCAAGGAGCATTGAACTCAAACTCCATGCACATTTCATGATGTAACCTCCATCTTGTGACCACATCCCCAAAAACAGTATGACCAGTCTCGTTGCACATGTCGTCAAACGAAGACAGGATTTCCTCCACACGCTTAACCAACGCGTACCGACTAGTAATTTGTTTGGTCATGGCAATATGACTGTAGTTTTTCCCGATCTTAGTGTATAGTACCGCGTGTTTGGCTGGCATGCTAAACCCTCCAATCAGCATGTGATCCCGATGAGGAACCAAGTACGGAGGATTAAAAAGGGTGCCTGCGACTACATCATCAACCGGCAAGGGACTCCTAACAACAATCGCACCTGCGGCCACTGGAGTAATTTCCTTTGTCTGAGCAGCAACAACATTTTCATCTTGATCAACATCCATTTCAAGATCGCCCGGTACGGTTTCCATAGTTGGAGACAAAGTTGTATCTTCCTCAGTCTTTATCTTAGAGCCATCTTCAGAAACGACTTCCTCCTGTAATACCGCGGATTAGACGTCTTAAAAAAAATGGGGGGGGAACATGCGGAAAAACTCACTGATTCACTTCCAGACCGACTAGAGGATGATTCAGCACTGCTGAGAAGAGCTATCCTTGCCATCACTGGACTCCGAACCGTCATCCTTCTCGGGTTCTCCATCACCATGGATAGGCTCAACACCGACATCATCTATCTCGGGAAGCAATGTTTTCTGTCTACTTGCAAGTTTGGTAAATGCGTTCATACTGTTGAGACCCTGGACAAAATATGAAGACGGATACTCAGAAAAGAAACGAGAATATACACGGCCTAACTGAAGTCAAGAAGGGAAAATCATTCATACCTGCATGTTGGACAAACTAAAAGTCGGTAGAGATGTGGAATCTAACTGGATACCACTGATGAGTGCCAAATATTGCATATTTATACATCTATTTATTGGCACTGAACTCATCTTTTGTGCTCAAGAATCAGATATTATCCAAGATTATGTGTTTTCTTTGTTTTCAAGAATAAATATTTGTATTAATTAATTTTGTGTTTTTAGGTAATAAATAAAGCTCGGAGAAATTGAGGAGCCAAAAGAGCAAAGAATTGGAGGCAAGCGTCTATGGAACAAAAAGCCAAAGCCCGAGCGCGCATCAGGAGCAAACCATTTACAAGATATGGGCCCAAGCTATCCAAGACCCGCGACCCGGATCCTAGCCCGTCCACACCCAAGCCGTTGAGATCTCGCCCAGCTACATCCTACGGTCGCTCCATCACTCACATCATTTCTCGATGCCTCCGCTCAACACCAAATCATCCCAATTCCCCCTCGGCCGTTCAGATCTCACTCGCCACATCCAACGCTCGCTACAGCTTCCTCATCGTCCGTCGCTGCGCCTGCTTCACAACGAAACCTCCTACACCTATACCCAACCGAACCAAACAATCCCTTCCTCATTTCTTCTTCTTCTCCTCTCTCTTCACCCGACAGAGCTTGTAGAGCTCCCATCCCTCTTCTTCCCCATGCCTTTTTGCAGAACCACCTCACCACCACCATCTCCTTCTCTTGACGGATCCGCCACAACCACCTTCACACCTCTCCTCTAGGTCGAGCTATCTCTCTTTTAGCTTCTCCATAACCCTAGAAGCTAAATTAGAGATAACTAGAACAAGGGTTTCTCCAACAACCATGCATGGAGGTCCGAGACGATTTGACAAGAGGAGAGCACGATTCAGAGACGTGGGTGAGAGTGTATTTGTTTTTAATTTGTGTTTTGAAGAAAACTAGGGTTCAAAATTGCATGTATAAATAGAATGGAACTTTGTATGTTAGAAGTTTATGCCTGGGCTAGCCAGAGCACCATTTAGGGTTAATTTGTATTATTTCTTTTGATGTTCTAATTTAGTTTACTAGGGTGTGTTGAAACCCCTAATATCATGTTAAGTGATTGTTTTTGGTTCTCATTCTTGCTGTGTGTTATAACATGACTAGGATTAGTAATTAGCTAATGAACTTGTAAACCTGTGATGAGTTGTACTGTAGAAAGACAATTCATACTAGGGGTGAACTAGTAGAAATTAGTTAAGGAAGATCTACTTAAGACCTTCAAGGGAAGGCACAAGAACTGAACTAGAGACACATTACCTTAGCTTGAGGTTAGAGGGTGGATTCACTGCCCTAGTGATTCATAATCTGCTCACAATTTACTTTGTTGCCTTAGTTTAGATTCATACACTCAACCCAGTCGTATCGACACAAAGCAAAACAATTCTGTCACTTGTTAGAAATCAGTTAAGTAAGCCTAGAGATCAACTATAGCACCACAAGTATCTGTGGTTCGACCCGTATTTTCCCTGTCTTACAAACTAGACACCGTGCACTTGCGGTTTAACATGTAGGCATAAAAACAAACCACTTCCTAAGCCTTCCAAGTTTTTGGCGCCGTTGCCGCCAATTCTTTGCTCTTTTGGCTCCTCAATTTCTCCGATCTTTATTTATTACCTAAAAACACAAAATTAATTAATACAAATATTTATTCTTGAAAACAAAGAAAACACAGAATCTGGGATAATATCTGATTCTTGAGCACAAAAGATGAGTTAAGTGCCAATAAATAGATGTATAAATATGCAATATTTGACACTCATCAAATACCCCCAAACCTGAATTTTACTTGTCCTCAAGTGAAACAGAAACGAAGACATCCTAACTATACCCCTAACTATGCAAATGCAAATGTAAAAAAAAAAAAAAAAATAGAAAACTCTTTGCAAATAAAAACCTCCAACTTTAGAGATTTTAGAGTCACTAGCATGCGACTAGCTATGTTTACATAGAGAGTCTGACCGAAATAACGTAAATTGGAAGTCTTGGAGAACTTAATCGGGTTCCTTAGTTGATTAGAGCGTTAAAGTTGGATTTAACCATACCTAGGAGGGCGAATTAGGTGTTGTTTAGATATTCGGTAGTAGAATTGTGATCACCCATAGTGGAGACTACCCATTTTACATCAAGTGAGGCACCAACCTTCAATTTTTGCAACTTTCTAGAAAAGTTTGTTAGAGTGTGTGTCAAAATACGTCAATTCCGGGTAGGAATGGTTAGCTACCCAACTTCGCACCAATTTCAAAGCACTACTTTTGATCTCTTGAGTGCTATTTTTGTCAATCATGAGGGTGACGTTTAAAAATGAAAACTTCTTCTAAATACCGATTTTCAGTTAGCATCACTCTCTCCCTCTCAACAACATCAACAGATTCATAGAAACACATCATCGTCAGCAAGCGGAGCAACATCAGAATATTTGAAGGAAAAGTTGATATAGTCCAAGGTTTACGTGCAAAGAAAAGAAAAGAAAAGAAGATGAGAATTAATGAAGTTTGTGAAAAATTGAGTTTTATTGTTTTATTGTTATTTCCATGTCATGTATGTCACATAAAAATAAAATAATTGAGTTAGTAGTTTCATTGTTATTATTTTCAGTTCTTGTAAGTAACTAAAAAAAAAAAAAAAAAAAAAAATGCAGTTTATGTTTGTCAAGTTTTTGTGAAGTTCAGAAGTTTGTCATCAACATTTGAAGCCCGAAGATTGAAGACGTTTCTATGAATGCTGAGAGTGTGATATTAATTGCCGATCGGGTGAGAAGGTAAGTGAGTACTCCCACCCTTGTTAATGGTTGATTTCCTTTCTTAGAGATCATCAGGAAAAAGATTCTTTTTGTCCAAACTTTTAAGAGTCTCGAATTTATTTCGGAAGGTTATCCTTCTTACCTACAACGTGTGCGGGATTTCTCTCTTTATTCCTACCGCACACATGAGAGACTAAAAAAGCGATCTTTTTGAGTGCAATTATCATAAAACCCTAATAGTGAGGCGAGAAGTCGAGGTTGGTAGTCACACACGGCAAGACACAACTAACATCGGAGCACACAAAACCGGCCCGGCTCAAATTCGGTGCACGGATTTCAAGACGGTATTAGTTTTCAAGTCCGGTGCAAGTTTCAGTCTGGTATTGATTTCAAGTCCGGTGCAAGTTTCAGTCTGGTATTGATTTCAAGTCAGGTGCAAGTTTCAGTCTGGTATTGATTTCAAGTCAGGTGCAAGTTTCAGTCTGGTATTGATTTCAAGTCAAGTGCAAGTTACAAGTCCGGTATTGCTCAAGCTTCAAGTCCGGTATTGATCAAGTGACGAGTCCGGTATCACTCAAGTTTCAAGTCTGGTATTGCTTAATATTCAAGTCTGGTATTGATCAAGTCAAGTCCGGTATTGCTCAAGTTTCAAGACCGGTGTTGGTCAAGGGCATGAGGCTGGTATAAAGTTGACATTGATCGAGCATACACGATATGGGACCCACTTTCAATCAAGCATATATGGCGGGACCACATTTATTTTCACAACACGGTTCTCTCATGTCATGGGAATCATGTTCACGAAATTCAAGACCACGTTCGATCAAGCAGGCGCGATGAGCCCCACCAACGAAGCGAGCACGCAGAGTCCATCGATTAGGCACAACCCCACGATCGAGTGGAGCAAGCACGGAGCGGGCCCTCGACCAAGCGGAGACATAGAAAGGTCGATCGAAGCAGGCAAGACCGACATCATACTAGGGAACGCTCTCCTATATGCCTTTTAAACGTAACATACTCCAAGGACGGGATAACCCGTCTCTCCTGGTAACATCTAACTTTTCCTCATAAGTTTTATCTTTAATTGTCACCATCTCATGCCTACCACACAATAGTGTAACCATTATGTGCTAGGCGGGGACTTAATGTTGATGGTGGATTTTCGTTTTAAGGTTAAGTTTGTAAAAAACCGAGAAAAAATCATGCACTGACATCTTGTAAAAGATAAAGCCATTTATAAGTGTTGGATACTCCCTCACTTAATTCACCAAGAATGGAGAATGTAGCAACAATCCCATTACGTGAATACATGAAATTCTCGAGGATGGAGCATGTAGCAACAATCCCTTCCTGTGAATTTCATATCGGCCTTGTATTTCGTACTCATTATCGGTGTGGCATGACGGCGAGTGTTACTCTTATAGAGTAACACGAACCTCCAAGCACTATAATGAAACCATGTACGAAATACCCGTACAGCCGACTCTCGGTGTGTTATACTAGCCCGAGCCCTCTCGGTGTGTTATACTAGCCCGATTGAGCCCCTCTCGGTGTGTTATACTAGCCCGATTGAGCATCCGGAATCGAGCTGTATCAGTCCAGATATGATCTGATCGCAGTCATCCAACTCCATAAGCATGATTGGATGATCCCAGATCAATTCCATCACCCCAAGCATGGTATGGAATACCCATGGCCGATCCCGCATGGTCGGTCATTGGCCTAGCTTGCCAAGAAACCGTTCATACCAAGCATTATGGACGGAAAACCCTAAATTAGGATTTGCGGCATATTACATGTGTTGCAAAGCAGTCTCAACCATCCATCTTCGCAGGTATAGATGGAGGGTGTAGATGTACACTCAAAGGGCGCGGAGCATGTCAACACGATCACCGTGGGCGCCTACACACTTGACCAATCGGTCAAGACCAACAATGTTTGGCCGTGACAAAATCTTCACCCAAACAAGAAGAGGCGCACGGCTTTGAAAACCAAAATTAGGGTTTCAAGCCATCACGCGCGTCCATCTTCTCGGCACAAATGGAGGGTCCCAGTTAGATTAAGCAGGTCGGTCATACCAGCATGACCACCGTGGGCCCATCTACCTCCTCATGTGATCGGCCAAGGCATATCATGCCCGGCTAATCCAAACGCCCGCCCAAACATGCGTGGTTACACTTCCCAAATTGCAAACTAATCTCGACCGCTCAACTTCACCTGGGATGATTTGAGTGGCTTAGATCACGTTTTCATGGGATAGTCAGGTATAGGCGTGAACACCAGCCTACCACCTACATACTGGAGTGATCGACCAAGACCGACCAAGATTGGTCGTCTCGAAACGCGTGCAGGAATGTCATGCGGTTTCCAACTCCTTTGCGGCAAGGATTTCTGCCGCAAACCGATCTCAACCACTCCTCTTTGCCGGTCAAATTGAGTGGCCTAGATCGCACCTTCATGGGACGGTGAGACATGGACGTGTACACCAGCATACCATCTACATACACGTCCGGTCGGTCCTCTCCAAAATTCTTCCCATGCTTGGTTTCGACCAAACTGAAGAGTCATGCTTGCGCTCCTCTTCAAAAACCCTAATATTCATTAACGGTCGCAGATGAGTTTCTCAAAGATCATCTCATCCGTCCAACTTCACCAGCTTGATTATACAGCCCTGGTCAGGAGTTATTTGGTTAGTGAGGAGTCATTACCCATCACTTTACCACACCATAATGCAGTACCTGCATAAAATACACATGATACTTCACAAGTATCCACTTTTCGAATAACACGGTTATTCAATTCAAAGATTACATGCTATCTTTCGTGGATCCATGATCCACACATTCCGAACATCAATCATGTCACAAACTGGGGGGATACATATTGGGGTATTGGTGCGGCGGTTTACGGCGTGCGGCGTGCAACGCGCCATCACAAGAACGTGTCGGAAGTCATGGACGGTTAGAGATGAACAGGAGAAGTGGGCAAGACTGGTCGACGCACAACTCCACTACTCCATCACTCCACTTCCTCCACTTCCCACGAGAGACGTGAATGAGGCTCAATGAATTGTATAAATAGGTTCTCCGCCCTATTTCAAACAACAACACAAGTTCATACGAGACAGAAAAACCAAGTGTTAATACAAAAACGTATTCAAACACCCGAGCTTGCTTGCATCAACCGCAAGCTTTGCTCACCTTTATGTTACAAGTCATAAGCAAGCCAACACCTTCACAATCTCAACACCTTCTTCGCTTCCCTCCCTAAGATCAACCCCATCTCCTTCACTTTGTGACCGAAACAAGTTTGGAACGGCTATTTCTTGGTTTAGGTAGGACTTGCACAGATTGATCTCTCGAATCTACAAGCACTCACCGCGAGTGCATTTGTTTAAGGTTTAAATTCATTCCTCATCCACACCCCAAATTACCAAATTCTACAGGAGTAGTTTTCACCCATAAACAATTGGCGACCACAGTGGGAGGTTGATCTATCGGTTGAAAAAATTGAATCCTCAATTTTTCGGTTTTCATCTCGCGATGTATCCTCACCAGGAGACCACAGGTGGTTCAGATATCATGGGAAGTGTAGCTAGAATGCTGGAGGATGTCTTGGCAAATCAAGCCGGTATCGCTAGAAGACAGAGCGAAACATTCCGCCTTTTGAATGACATAGCAAAGACAATTACAAGAAGGAGGGCATCTACTCAAGCAGTGCAAGAAATGCTGAATCCTTAGTCAGGAGTCACGCCTTTACCGGTGGAGAGGCAAAAGAGCGCGTAACCGCAGGAGACTCAGGAAAGATGAACAACATGGTCCAGTCAACAATGAAGAACCGAGGCAACTCCACGAGAGGAGAGGACTTGTCCGGGAGTACTACAACGTCTACCGAATAAAGAAATGGAGCCTGCAGCTTACAGATCCCTGCTGGAAGATTTATATCTCAAGACCCTTGTCGAAGCCGTGAAGAAATGCTTGAGGAATGAGAGATCAATCAAGGAAAACGTGAGTACAGAGGATGGGAACGTTCAATTCGATCACTCAGCAGTGATATTACAACACCTCCCATCACCAGAGCCGGAGAAGCTGCAAGTCCCGGCATATCATCAAGTATAACACCTCGGTAGTCACTAGAGCAACAACTTCCACTCCTTCATCGGGACGAGGAACCAGGAGGGCGAGAGGAGGACCATCTCCCATTACCATTGCAGACTTGATGGAAAAGCAGGAAGTTCTTGTCAAGACTCAAACGGATATGGCCGTAACTCGGAAAGAGGTACTCACTTTTATTAAGACATTAATCGATCTATTTCCACATGACCCGCAACAGCCCCTGGAGCCAACAAGGAATGAATTCAATGCACCGGAGAAGGTACTTCAATGGCACGGACCTACATGGACCTGATCAAAGAAGCGACATCAGATATGAGCGGTCCTGTCGTGGAGGCTCCTACACGGGGACTCGACCCTCACAACGATCTTCCTCAAGTCAATAGTTTCACTATGAACCAGAGACCGGTGGATCGGGAAGCGGTTTCTCTAGTGGAAAGTTTATGCAAACTTTCACACCTCTCGAAGAATCAGCGCGCGGAGACGTTTTGCTGCAATCAACCAGAGGAAGGTCACGACCGTGACCTACATGTCACCGCACGCATCAAGGATTCGAGTTCAAGACGCCCTTATCTACACAGGAGCGTCTTCGAGTGTGATTACTATCAAGACTCTCAGGACATCCAAGGTTCTCCAGCAAGGTCGTACGGAATCCTACCACGGTGACGGACTTCAAGGAAACCAAACCAAAGACATACGGTAGGAGCTCCATTGAAAGAATCGGACAAGTTCATTGCATCCCACTCCCCACGTGGGCGTCAATCGGGAGAAGAAGACCGGCTTGCATCATTGAGAGCTAAAACCCACAATGCATCTTTGCTGACGAAGCATTCTTTTCCATCTGTAAAGCCATGACCCACGTTCACACGAAGAGGGAACGCACTTTTGTGGCGAGTCGTGACCGAGAAAGGGAAACGGTATACCGAAATCGCCATTATCAATTAGCGGGGGACCGCTACCGGTCTCTCCACCCAATGGAATGCTACGACAAGAACGAACCACAACAACAAGTGCTAGATGCTCCACAACAGCTGCAAGAGGGCACCAACTCCACAACTGATGATATTGAAATCGTTGAGGAATCTCCTAGGCCTATCTCCATCAGCCCAACCTTGTGTACGGATAAACGCACGAAGCTCGTGGAACTTCTCAAAGAGTATCAGGACATGTTCGCTTGGAGATATGAAGAAATGCCGAATTTAGATGAAAATTGGTCATCCATCATCTACATGTCATACCTGGATCCAAGTCGGTTAAACAGTTGCAGTTCAGACACGAGGAAAATGGATAGATCAGGTGCTGCATAGAATTCAGAGACTTGAACAGGTGCTGCTCCAAAAAACAATCCTCCTCTACCTGACATCGACATGTTAGTAGATGCAAACAGCGGACACAGCATGTTCTCCTCCATGGATGGATGCAGCGGCTACAACCAGATAAGAATGTACGAGCATGATGCAAGTAAGATATCTTTTCGAACTACTCTCGGAAAATTTTATTATACCATACTGCCATTTGGTTTAAGGAATACCGGTGTAACGTATCAACGCTCTATGACGGTAATCTTTCACTGGAGCCGATACCTCAAGGGAGCAGCCTCAAGAAGATAATGAACCACACTTGGGGACTGAGGCTCAGCATGAAGTTCCTTCACCGTCGATCAAGGAATTCTTCAACATGAGAGATGTGGTCACCAAGAAACATGGAATTCGCAAGGGTAAATTGAACTCGAAGAGGGAAACACTTCAACACTCCCTCTAGCGTAAGCTGCTTCAATGGTCTATTCAAGAGCCGCCTCAATGCTCTCTCAGGGACCCCTTTTCGCTTCATAATCCTACTTCAACACTCTCCAGGATCCACCTCAACATTTTTTTGAAGCCACTTTAACATCCTCTCAAGTCGTTTCAACACTCAAGCTACATCAACAATCGCGCTCTGGTCAAGTTATCTTTGATGTACTCATTGCTCAACATACGTCTCATCCATCCTTCATGAGGACCCAGCGGAGCATGAAAAACCTCAAGGCGATAGGAGGAGGGCTATTTCATGGAACGGATATTTTCATATAGTTGGAAGGGCGCGGTGAACAACTCATCATCAATGTTCGGCATATCCTTGAAGTCGCCAACACTTCGACTTGGTACCAAGATTATCTCCAGAAGACATCTCAACGGGATTCTTTTCTTCCACAATGAAATAAAAGGCGGGAGTTAGAACTTGTATGAAAGCACATGAGAGATGTAGTCACACACGGCAAGACACAACTCACATTGGAGCACACAAAACCGCCCGGGCTCAAATTCTAAGACGGATTTCAAGACCAGTATTAGTTTTCAAGTCGGTGCAAGTTTCGGTCACGGTATTGATTTCAAGTCGGGTGCAAGTTTGATCGTATTGATTTCAAGTCGGTGCAAGTTTCAGTCGGTATTGATTTCAAGTCAGGTGCAAGTTTCAGTCTGGTATTGATTTCAAGTCAAGTGCAAGTTATAAGTCCGGTATTGCTCAAGCTTCAAGTCCGGTATTGATCAAGTGACGAGTCCGGTATCACTCAAGTTTCAAGTCTGGTATTGCTTAATATTCAAGTCTGGTATTGATCAAGTCAAGTCCGGTATTGCTCAAGTTTCAAGACCGGTGTTGGTCAAGGGCATGAGGCTGGTATAAAGTTGACATTCGATCGAGGCATACACGATATGGGACCCACGTTCCATCAAGCATATATGGCGGGACCACATTTATTTGCACAACACGGTTCTCTCATGTCATGGGAATCATGTTCACGAAATTCAAGCCCACGTTCGATCAAGCGGGGCGCGTAGCCCCACCAACGAAGCGAGGCATAGCGGTCCATCGATTAGGCACAACCCCACGATCGAGCGGAGCAAGCACGGACGGGGCCCTCGATTAAAAGCAGACATAGAAAGGTCGATCAAGCGAGGCAAGACCGACATCATACTAGGGGAACAACTCTCCTATATGCCTTTTAAACGTAACATACTCGAGGACATGATAACCCGTCTCTCTGGTAACATCTAACTTTGCCTCATAAGTTTTATCTTTTTGTCACCATCTCATGCCTACCACACAATAGTGTAACCATTATGTGCTAGGCGGGGGACTTAATGTTGATGGTGGATTTTCGTTTTAAGGTTAAGTTTGTAAAAAACCGAGAAAAAATCATGCTTGACATCTTGTAAAAGATAAAGCCATTTATAAGTGTTGGATACTCCCTCACTTAATTCACCAAGAATGGAGCATGTAGCAACAATCCCATTACGCGTGAATACATGAAATTCCTCCGAGGATGGAGCATGTAGCAACAATCCCTTCCATGAATTTCATATCGGCCTTTGTATTTCTGTACTCATTATCAGTGTGGCATGACGACAGAGTGTTACTCTTATAGAGTAACACGAACCTCCAAGCACTATAATGAAACCATGTACGAAATACCCGTACGGGCGACTCTCGGTGTGTTATACTAGCCCGAGCCCTCTCGGTGTGTTATACTAGCCCGATTGAGCCCTCTCGGTGTGTTATACTAGCCCGATTGAGCATCAAGATCGATGTATCATCGGTCAGGATATGATCTCGATCGCGATCATCCAACTCCATAAGCATGATTGGATGATCCCAGATCAATTCCATCACCCCAAGCATGGTATGGAATACCCATGGCCGATCCCCGCATGGTCGGTCATTGGCCTAGCTTGCCAAAACCGTTCATACCAAGCATTATGGACGGAAAACCTAAATTAGGGTTTGCGGCATATTACATGTGTTGCAAAGCAGTCTCAACCATCCATCTTCGCAGGTATAGATGGAGGGTGTAGATGTAGACTCAAAAGGGCCCAGAGCATGTCAACACGATCACCGTGGGCCCGCCTACACACTTGACCAATCGGTCAAGACCAGCAATGTTTGGCCGTGACAAAATCGTCACCCAAACAAGAAGAGGCGCACGACTTTGAAAACCAAAATTAGGGTTTCAAGCCATCACACGCGTCCATCTTCTCGGCACAAATGGAGGGTCCCAGTTAGATTAAGCGGTCCAGGTCATACCAAAGCATGACCACGTGGGCCCATCTACCTCCTCATGTGATCGGGCAAGGCATATCATGCCCGGCTAATCCAAAACGCCCGCCCAAACATGCGTGGTTACACTTCCCAAATTGCAAACTAATCTCGACCGCTCAACTTCACCGGATGATTTGAGTGGCTTAGATCACGTTTTCATGGGATAGTCAGGTATAGGCGTGAACACCAGCCTACCACCTACATCTCGGGAGTGATCGACCAAGACCGACCAAGATTGGTCGTCTCGAAACGCGTGCGGGAATGTCATGTGGTTTCCAACTCCTTTGCGGCAAGGATTGCCGCGCAAACCGATCTCAACCACTCTCTTTGCCGGTCAAATTGAGTGGCCTAGATTGCATCTTCATGGGACGGCGAGACATGGACGTGTACACCAGCATACCATCTACATACACGTCCGGTCGGTCCTCTCCAAAATTCTTCCCATGCTTGGTTTCGACCAAGCTGAAGAGTGATGCTTGCGCACCTCTTCAAAAAACCCTAATATTCATTAACGAGTCATGAGATGAGTTTCTCAAAGATCATCTCATCCGTCCAACTTCACTTGATTATACGGGTCGGGAGTTATTTGGTTAGTGAGGAGTCATTACCCATCACTTTACCACACCATAATTCAGTACTGCATAAAATACACATGATACTTCACAAGTATCGACTTTACGAATAACACGATTATTCAATTCAGCATTACATGCTATCTTCGTGGATCCACGATCCACATTCCAGTTATCAATCATGTCACAAACTGGGGGATACATATTGGGGTATTGGTGCGGCGGTTTACGGCGTGCGGCGTGCAATGCGCCATCACAAGAACGTGTCGGGAAGTCATGGACGGTTAGAGATGAACGGAGAAGTGGGCAAGACGAGGCCGACGCACAACTCCACTACTCCATCACTCCACTTCCTCCACTTCCCACGAGAGACGTGAATGAGGCTCAATGACTTGTATAAATAGGTTCTCCGCCCTATTTCAAACAACAACACAAGTTCATACGAGACGGAAAAACCAAGTGTTAATACAAAAACGTATTCAAACACCCGGAGCTTGCTTGCATCAACCAAACCTGCTCACCTTTCTGTTACAAGTCATAAGCAAGCCAACACCTTCATAATCTCAACACCTTCTTCGCTTCCCCTCCCTAAGATCAACCCCATCTCCTTCACTTTGTGACCGAAACAAGTCCGGGAACGGCCATTTCTTGGTTTAGGCCGGACTTGCACAGATTGATCTCTCGAATCTACAAGCACTCACCTGTGAGTGCATTTGTTTA
>JAJJWW010013274.1:0-14320 GCA_023531295.1 Papaver armeniacum
CAATAGTTCTAAACTCTATTTCAATCATTGAAACTTTCTTAGAGGATGACAATAGCCGTTTTCACACACTATTAGCATCAAAGCAATTTTCAAGTTATTGAAATAATCATAATGAAACATTCCAGGTCTACACCAAATGATTGTATCACACAAACCATGTAACATGTTACTCGAAGATTTTGACATGATCATCTTTTAACTTTCGTCAAGAATATAAGATGAACTTTGTTGAAGCGAAAGCTTACCAACACATATTTCGAGAAATATGTAAGCGAGTTAATCTCAAATAAATCTCAAATGTGTATAATCGACAACTATATAGTAATACGACTTTTGTCTCAATATAGAGATAGATGAAATAAACTTTAGTCTAGATGAGATAGTCTTACCTTTTGTTGATGAAGTTCCACAAGCTCTCCTTAGTAGCTCTTTGTCTTCAATTGATGAACGCCGTGAAGTCTAATGCTCAACTACGCAATCTATCCTAGTCCGAGACATCACTATAAGTACACAAGAAATCAAGACTTATAGTTTTGATCACTAACATTGACAAACAAGCTTGAGATACAAACGCTTTGGTGGATTCGATCGAGCAGTTCTCTAACACCATGCATCAATAACCCATCCAAAGGAGATCTTCTACTTCTTCCTTAATTCATATCTATCCCAATAAGTGCAAGGAGAATATACATTGGTAAGATACCATCCAAAACCATCTGCTTTATTTTTAAATTTTTGAGAAAGAGTGTTTGGTCCTATGAGTTCATGTAAACATTCTAGAATTGAGTCATCCCAAATGGTTAAGATTCCTCCTGATAAACCTTGAGATGAAATATCTTTCCATTGATGTTGGTCTCCACCCCATAGATTTTTAACCCGCTAATTATTGATTTTCATCATATGAGTCTCTTGTATCATCACACAAGTTGGTTTGATTTTGCGAATTAAATCCTTTGAAGAGTCCATCTTGTCAAAAGTTGTAAGTCCCCTCATATTCCAAACTAGAATTTTAATATCCATTGAGATCATCGGATGCCAAACTTACTGCTTCTCTAGACCCTCTAATTTTACCATCTTCTAATTCTTCTACATATTCAATTGAGTCTGCCACTAAAATTCTTCATCAATCCTTGCTAATCTCCTGTGAATTCTCTCTTCACTTAGTTCCTGGTATTTTTCCGAAACTTCCGTATAAACATCTCTTGCATTCTGATCTTGAGACTCAAATTCTTCTCCCATATTTGTTGTTTCTTCCATAATCAAATTTAATGTATTGTCTATTGATCTTTATATAGCCAGTTAACGATTGTCAAATTTGGAGTTTATATTTCTATTGATATTACCAATGTATTTTCAACCATTTCCAATTCTATAGAAGGACTTAAAATTGGATCTTGATTGGAACTTTCTGGTGTTTTTTCTCCGTTTTGGTTTTGACACAGTTTTTTTTCTGTTATTAAATCGGTCGAAAAAAGTCTTCGATTGATTTGGGTTTGGCACTAGATGAAACTGCATTTTTCTTTTGTTGATCCATCTTGACTTTATCTGCAAAATGAACAAAAAAGTCTACAATTGTTATTGAATTTTGATGGTAATCTTTACCCGAGTGCTTGCCTTTTTCCAGGTGTGTATTCCTCACCCACCTTCTTTTTCCCTAACCAACATTACCGTTGCTATTATTATTGTCAGAATACTTAAAATTTGAATTTTGAAAAAGGTTCTTCCCTTTCTCCATTCTTGTCAGAGTTTGCCGATAATCTTTTACCGATGAAGAGGTTGTCGGATGGTAATTATAATCCCATTCAATAGGTATAATCAGAGCAATACCTTCTATGTTCACCTGAATTGTTGTCGGTATATCTTCTGCCTTTTATTTAACATTTATACATGAAGGATTTCTATCAACGGTGCTTGAATCTACCTCTGCCAGACCTCCATTCTTCCTCCAATAATATCAAAAGATTTTTTGGACCACATCTGAACATGAAATCCTTTTAATTTTGATCCACTTTTGAGTTAATTGAAAATTCCTTTCATTAATAGGGACATCTTCATCTACCAATCTTTTGACTTCAATATAGGTACCTTTGTGATTCCATTTAATATGTTTCCAACAACTCTCCCATTCATGATCATTATTGGGTTTGAATGAAGCAGAGTTATTGTTGATCACTGATAATTTTAAGTACCTATCCCATTTAAGTTTAGCCGAAATTTCTTTAGCCACCTGATTTCAAGATAAATTTCCAGACGCAAGACATGAAAATGTACGACTAGGCCTATTCTGGTTTGTATTTATGGTCTCAGTAGGGAAATCTTCATTTGCTGGAATTTATTGTTGGATAATTAGACTCACACCCATTAGTTTTAGTAGGAGTTCATAAAATATTACCCACCCAAACGAATCTTTCCATTTAGGAATGTAAAGAGCTTTGTTCTTGCACTACACCAAATTCTCGGATTCGTAACAGGCATTCGTAACGGCTTTGTGGCCGTTACAAAAATCCTGTTACAAATAGCCGTTACAAAAAAATTAGTAATAGTCAAGCCCGTTACTAAATTTTAGAATTTCGTAACACGGGGTCGCCATTACTGAAATTTTTTTAGGCGTGCAATACACACGCTTGGTCACACTAGGTTAAGTAATCAAACAGGTATTTTTTCCACCCAAAATTGATTGAACTAGTGATATTTCTCCCCATGTTTATATATCTACAATCGACCCTAATTTCATTATCTCTTTCTTTCTTTATTTATTTTATTTCTTTCTTCTTCTTTTGTTCACTGAAGAACCCAAGCCGAGCATAGATTAACAAGCACCTCTTGTCTACCACCACCATCATAATAACATCAAAAGCAACCAAATCTCTTCAACTATCGTAAAACATCGATTAGATTTCATACCTTTCTTCATGAAACAAGGTTTGGTAACCATGGAGTTCTAGACCTAGGTTTTCAAATTTTTCAAGTCAGTGATTTTCGAGTGAAATAGTAGTAGATCGAGTGTAATAGTAATAGATCGAGTGGGTTTTAAGTGTTTTTGGAGATGATTAGATATTATTGAAGGAAGAACACGAATTTCAGAGAAGTTGAATTTTTTTCTCCATCAAAGGTGCTTAAATAAAGATCATGGTGATTCAAAACGGTAATTTATTTAAACCCAATTCCATTTTTCATTGTATGATCACATCTATGTTGTTTAATTTTTGTTTAATCGCAATATTGAATTAGGATTTCTGTAAAATTGAATTTTTGATTTTAGGGTTTTGAGAATTGGGAATTCTCGTTTTGAAACGTGAAATTTTTGGGTCAATCAACACATTAGTAACATATTTCGCTTGAAACACTTTGTGATTAATCTAGGGTTGCTGAATTTGTCACTTGTAGAATCCGGGGGATAAAGTGTGTAAATATATTTGTTAAAGTAGAGCGCAGGTGGACTCTCGTTCTAATGTATGGAAGCTATGGTATGGTAGAACATAGTAGTCATGATGATAAGGGCTTGGCACCGGATGTTGACATACTAAGTAACCTATCCGACAAATGCAAATTGGTGAAATTGGTGATAAGGACATGAAATTGATGTATTGTGCCTTATGTTTCCTGTGTGTGTTATTGTTGGATAAGTATGTTTTTTGGCCTCTAGTTAGAAATTCACTAGAATTCTCGTCAAGATCTTTGTGGTATCTCGAAACAAGGACATAAAAGATTTTATTGGGGTTTACATCGCCTTAATCAAGCAGATGCATGCAAATTTGTACGTAGTATATGCTTTAGATCATATCTTCTGATGACTTTTGCGATAAAACTTGTTTATTTTGGCATTGTGCAAGTTTGGAGATTATGTTTCTGACCAGGTTGTTGCACCGGTGCGTGAAAATTGTGCATAAGCACTAGGGGCTGTGCTCAAATACATGCATCCTTTACTAGTTCATGAAACACTAAATATTTTGCTCCAAATGCAGGTAACTGTTACACGTTGGACATTTTTTGATGTTCATCTTTGGTAGACTAGATTTGGAAATTTAGAGCCACACTTTATTTCTTATTATTCCACCCTGAAATTAGTTCTCTCCCTTATTATTTAGCTTAAGCCAAAATGGGAAATTCGCCGTGGGAGCCTCCTAGGTATCAAGTATTTGTTTGTTGTTCGTCGGGTAAGCTTTCTACTTAATCTACGTAACAAAACAGCTGAAGGTATATCCATATGTTTTTGCAATTTTGCATGCCCCTTAAAAAGGGAAGTTTTTAAGATTTTTTTACATGTTACACCCGGATGTGTCCGCCTTTCTAATTGAATTGCCTATTATCTTGATTTTGTCCAATGAAAGTCCAATTTTCAAGCCTTGTCTATAGTTTGCGAACTCAAAATATTCAGTTGACCAAATGTATCTATACATCTGTTCTTCTGCAGTAGCCTTTTCTATAGTTTTTGAACTGAAAATATTGAAGCTGTCAAGTGCAATGGTCAGTGGATTATGAAGGACAAGAAATTTCTAAATGTTTTTTTCTTATGTGTTTTTCAGGTTTGTGTTGTAATTTTTCCTATGTTGTCAAAGGCGTCACCTAGGCGCCAAAGTGGCCTTATTCTCGAACTTGGGCGCCACGCAAGTGGGTAAAGAGATGCCACTTTAAAAATGGCGCCAAAGGCCGCCTTTCTAGGGCGCCGCATGTTGGGCGCCGAAGTGGCATTTTGTGCCAAAAAAGGAAAAAAAAAGTATTGCCAAAATTTTTTGAAAATCTTTTCCATTAAGTCATACATTAATATTTTAAAACCCTAAGCCAATTATGTTAAGAAACAGATCATTCCTTGGCTAGTCCTAGCTGTTTTTGTTAATTACTTTAACAATAGTTAAGGAAAAAAAATCTTTCCAAATTTTTTGCAAATATTTTTCTTTAAGATTTACAAGCTAATATAGAAAATCCTAAGCTATAATCAGTTATGTCAAGAACATAAACCTATGTGGGAATTATTGTTCTAAGCCACCGTTTCGCCGCGCCTCGTTATGGCTCAGGATTTTACACCCAATGCCACGCGACGCCTTACGCCCATGACAACATAAAAATTTTCGGTGTTATGTAAAGTATCTGAATTTGGATTGTTAGACATAAAGTTTTATTTGATGTCTAACGGAGCTTTGGTCATGTTCAAGATGTGAGGATCCCCAGCCAGAGATAAAAGGATGTTCGGATTTGTTACCTTTCTATACCCTGACATTGTCCAAATGATTCTAGCTAAAGGGAATCCTCATTTTGTTTGTGGAGCTTGAGTTCTAGCGAAGACATGTCAGAAAACTCAAGACTTGTCGAATGGTATAATTCTGTGTTTTCATTATGTGTATATATATATATATATGTTAAGTTTTTGTAATGGTTTCACCTTATTCAACACCGAAAGAATGTTTCTCCACTTATGTCAGATAACTTGTATACCTAAATTTGTTTTTTTTTCTTTTTCTTTCAGCAAGTATAGTGACAAACTTGAACGTCCAATGTATTTCCCTAACTTCCTTGATATGGATCACGAGCTTCAAGCAAGTGAGTGCAGTTACAGATGGATATGTAACTATCGTTTATGTGAGTTTGTAAAGTAGGCATCTCAACTTTCATTTGTGAATAATATCCTACTGTTCTGATAGTCGAGAACTCAAGAGGGTTCTTACTCAAATCATTATTGTATTACACAAACACGGATGAGATGGATGAGATTAATGAGCAGACTGAGAAAATGATGCAGATTCAGGAGTTGGAAGGAGAAACTTCTACAACCTGCAACCCAAACTCGGGTTCAAATCAAGGTAAACTTTTCAACGGTTTCATGCTATTTATCATTTCTTCAGAGTACTGTATTTTTTTTTGTTTTTTTTGAGATATTGTTGTCGAATCTCTAATAAAAATTTATGGTGATTGCTTGTGCAGACTCAAGAAAATGCCCTACTAACTTCTTTGGGTGTTGAATTGGGAAGCCTTTGTTGTGAGAAGAATCGTCTCCTAATTGTCTGTCGGTAATGCTTCTTGCTCAAACATTTAGTTTAAGAAAACAAAATTGATATACATTGCAGACACAAATCTTATATACCCATACAGTAATCATCATTCTCTATGGGCCTTTTATATTGTAGTGATTTTTTGCATTCACAACTGGTCTATTTACTGTGCATGTCAACTGTCTGAGAAAATCTTGTTTTTTTGCAGATGGTTTCCCCCTCTTCTCTGAATTCAAAGAACTACCGTGGACAGTGAAGTTCTCAACTCTACTCTTTTTTCTGGAAGTTCCTTTACTAATTAAGTTAAAATTGCGTAAATTGAGATTCAAATTGTTAGTGGGAAAGATCCTTGTATTATGTTGTTAACAAGTATTAGTTAGTTTCGTGGATTGAATTAGACTTATCGACAATGTGTTTCTCTTGATTGAATTAGATCCTTGTATAGTTATTCCAACTTTAGACTCTTTAATATCTTTGCATATCCTGTTTGGTGTCTTCAATTCTCTTCAGTCCCTTGTATTTCCATGGTTTTCTTCCTTCCATTATGCACGTTTACACTTCTTTGAATACTTTCTAATGTAAGTTAATTTGCTTGCGGGGAAGAAGTTAGGTGTGGAAGTGTTATGCCATGAAGTTATAGCTGCCATTAGGTATACAATTTTGGTGTAAGTTCTATGTAGACAGTAATTTTATATCTTATAAGTTCTATATATTCTCTAAGAAATTTGATACTTCACAAAAAAAAAAAATGGTACTTAGGAAAATTTGAGTTCTTTTTTTATGTGAACCTGATATGAATGAATTGAATGTGTGAAATGAATGTGAAATAAATTAATTGAAGAAATTATCATTGAATGTGGATGATGAATGGATTGGAAGGTATATGCTGGGTATTTGGAATTCCGGCTTATTTTCGGCAGAAATGAACTGCCAGTCAGCCTTGACTTGGTCAAAATTGGTCAAGGTTGACTGGCAGTAATTTTTTTGCTGATACAAAAAAATTCGTAACGGCCACAACCTGTTACGACCCTGCTGTTACAAAAAAAATCGTAACGGCCCTGAGCTGTTACCACGTGGCGATTCGTAACGGCCCTCACCTGTTACTAAGGGCCGTTACAACCAAAATTCAACGCTCCATTGCGAATTTACAAAAAAATGTAACACCCCTTTTTGTAACGAGCAAGAGTCGTTACAACCCGTTTTAGTAACGGCTCATTCCTGTTACTAATCCAGGAATTTGGTGTAGTGTTGGCTTTATCAACATCGGTTCTAGTGATTTTGACGAACTCTCCTCTGGGAATTTTCAATTGTTAAAAAAGAAAAAATTCCTGTTGTTAGAGCATTACTCGGTGGAACTCACAAGTGTTGATATATAAAGCTTGTTGTCAAATTTAGTTGTCAAAACTATATCTTGATTTATAGTCTACAATTAGTTAAGTCTCAGACGAGGATGGAAACATAGTTGAGAAATAGTGGATCACAGCAGTCATCATTGTGTTCTACCGTTTAAAGGTGAAGATCAACTGAGCTTTTGGAGAACTTCATCAACAAAAGATGAGTGAAGACTGAACCACCTATATCTCAAGTTATATTCACTTTCTATCATTTGACACGATGTCGCATAACTAATTAGACTAGTTTGCATAGACAAGAATTTCGAGTCAAAAACTAATTATTTAGTTAACGAATTTCTCGAAATATAATGACTAAGCTTAATGAACATTTGTTCATACTTGATGAATTTTGGTTAAGGACAATTTACTGTTCGGAATGAAAATCATAATTCAAGTTTATCATTCGGAAATAACCTGGAATAGTGATTTGTGTCATTGATGTTATTCAGGTTTGTTTCGAATCGATTTAGAGAAATATAGAACTACTATTGATTCAGATACAAGACAATGGTATCAGTTTACTGGGAAAACTGTTATATGTCTGAACCCGTATTACATGTATTCGTACACGTAGCGGAGTTGCTATACATATCGACTTACAGATTATTGGTACACATAGTTATGTATATCATATGGAAAAAAATTTAACTCTTGAACCGGATCGGTATGCATACTTGTATGCAAATCGTTTTTGAACTGTGGTTATAGAACCGAGCTTTTTTCCAAACCGGTACGCGAACTGAAATAGTTTTGTGTTCCTGAACTCGATAGCGTTTCCAAACCGGTACACAAACTATTTTTGTTCTTTGAACTCCAGAACCGACGACAACCTTAAGGTTTCCAAACCGGTACACAAACTTAATTCTGTGAACTCTGGAACTTGGTTTGGTTAAATGTTTACAAACCGGTACGCGTATCATGACTGAACCGACTCACGAACTACTGTGTATTTGTACTTTGTGCATATACTAAATCACGTCGATTATATTTTCAAGTGCATTTAAATTATTTCTTCGAGATAATTAGCATTTGATTAATTCTCTAAAAACACTAGACTTAATTGATCACATGTTTGTGACTCAAAGTTAACGTCTTATGTGTTCATGAAAATGAAGATTAAGCTTTCAAGTTCAAACCGGCTAGTTTCGGCTAACCATGTTGAACATAGTCCTTGTAAAACGTTCGGTTACGGTTTACCTAACCAGAGTGTATATCTTGTTTATGTGAATCAGATTCAAAGATTCATCTAATGGTGGATATTGTTTGCTTTGTTCCAAAGCTATCTTAGCTTAAACCTAAAGCAACCTATGCTTCGAAAGTGTATAAAAGGGGAACTTCAAGCAACTGGGATCTTTGAATCCCGACACTACTTTTTAGTGTGTCCTAGTTGTATCCAGAGTCGTCCTCTTCCTAACCCTTTTAGGGTTTAGCAATTCCAAAGTCTTCATAGGGATTCGTGAAGCCAAGTCCAATTATCTTTCCTTGATAACTCGTGTATCCTGTATCTTTATCGAAATCACTTAATCAAGATAGATAGAAATCATCAAAGTTCTCTTCGTCTCAAACTTTATTGATTCCACAGGTTTTATACTTTTGAGGTGAATAATAATCTAGGCTGCACTTCGGGTTGCATAAGTGCGGATTTTGAGGTTAGCTAGACTTTGTCTATTGCTATCGATTTCCACACCATTGATCATATTGTTTGATTTTAAAAGGAAATCAATCATATAGGCTTAATTTGTATGAGGTAGATTTGGTTTAAAGTCTCCAATTGAGTTGAAGCAACTCTTAGTTGGTGTGATGTCATCTAAGGGAATCAATTGTGTGGAGTCCTTATGGGATTCAAGAGGCATAAGGAGCGCGACCGTACCTTAAAATGTGAGATACCTTTTAGGGCTCAACTACATTCCAGTCTGAAGTTAATTGGTAGTAGATATCCAGTTTGTAGCGGCTTAATACAGTTTGGTGTTCAATCTGGGTCCCGAGTTTTTTCTGCATTTGCGGTTTCCTCGTTAACAAAACTTCTGGTATCTGTGTTGTTTATTTTTCCGCATTATATACTTTATCTTTATAATTAAAATATCACAGGTTGTGCGTTGATTAATCATAGTAGCGACATCCGACCTAGTTTGTTGGATACGACTTGATTGATTCTTGGATATTGGTCTTTGGTACCGCTCAAGTTATCTCTTTGTAATTAGGTTCACGGATTCAGTTCTGTAAATGTTCTAATCACAAGAGATAAAGAGATATAACTCTAAGATACTATTCCTTGATTGAGTTTAACTCTCGGAGTTGTATTGAGTTTGTCCATGCAAATTGCCTAAGAAAAAAGTGGTGGTGTATTTTGGTACCCCGCGTTTTCACCTTCCTTCTTTGTCCATCTTCTTTTGGAGTTATTTGAGTCCGGAATCTCCTAAAATGTTTGTGCCATCAAAATTCCAATGGCTTTCGAGAATAAAATCTTGAAATTAGAGCCATCTTTACCTTTTTCTAATCTTGAAGTCATCTTGATCAGTGGCGGAGCCAGGATTTCAAGAGAGGGGAGAAAATGAAAAAATGCACCACAACACAAAAATACTTACAATTTTTTTTTTTCACCGCGTAAGAAATATTGTATTACAGCACTTATGACACAAAAAACATGCTAGCTATTTGCTCCATGGTTTCATTCGGTTCGATCACATTGTCCTTCCATATATTTGATTTCAGTGAATCCGAATAATACACATACGTTTTCCGTCCCGTAAGTTTTCCAAATACCGAAATGTTAACTACGGTATGGAGAAAGGCAACTTGGCTTTTCATGGGGTGAAAAACTCTTTTTTTCATTTGATTTGGGCTTGGGAAACAGTAGCCCAGTGGGGATTTTGGGCAGGCAATGGACAGAAAACTGACAACATGCCAGGCCTTGACTATAGAAAGTGCTGTCCGGCCTGACCTTTATTTTTCCAATGAACAAGTACAGTGAAAACCTAATACTTGTTTTCTCTTGTAAAAGGAGAAGGAGATAGAAAATAGGGAAATAAAAGAGAGAAATTTCTTATTCATATGTGTGTGTGTTTGCAAAGGTTTGAGACTCTATTTATAGAGTTTACATACTTGGTGCCCAAGTAATGGGGTCCCATTAAAGTGGGCATCTACCTAATAAACTTATGTTTATAACACTCCCCCTATATGACCACTGTATCTAAGCAATTTCCTCGTTAAAACCTTGACAGGAAACCCCAAAGGGACAAAACCTGATCGAAGGGAAAGAGTACAACTGTGAGTAAACTTAGAACGGAGTTGGACATGCATATGTTGCCTCATTAAAACCTTGACAAGGAAAACCCAGTGGGACAAAACCTTGATGAAGGAAAAAGAGTACAACGTGATAGTCCAGTAAAATACCTTCTAGTTTGATACTCCCCCTGATAAGTACTCCAGTTAAGTCTTGGCTTGCAAATCTTCGAGTTGAGATTTCCCAATTTCGATAAACGAATATCTTGAATGCTGGAGATAGCAATGATTTTGTGAGAAATTTCCAAGTTGATGAAGTCTTCTTTTGTTTTGTTAGTCTTCTAATGGTAGTGTTCTCGAGTCTTCACGCTTCTTTAAGTACATTGAGGACTTGCTTCTTGGATTCTTAGCTTCTGAGAGATGATTTGCAAAAGTTGTTGATGTAGTTTCTTCAACAAAGTGCCAATATTCAGTTATAGTGACATAGGTGAGTAAAGTTTGTGATCATACCATATATGGATCAGAATGATATCCAAATTCCTAAGGGTTCTTATGTTGATTTGGTCTAACAAAACATAATGACCTAGTTAATGGTGGGAATCCACCAAATAAACAAAATTATACAACTCCCCCTTGGATGACCACCATGTTGAATAAATTACCTCACTAAAACCTTGCCAATAAAACCCAGTGGGAAAAAATTTGGACGAAGGAAAAAGAGCACAAATATCAACATTTTTGAAAGAAAATCAAACGTCAACGAGATGTTGCCTCGTTAAAGCCTTGTTAGGAAAACCACATGGGATAAAACCTGAAATAAAGGGAAAAGAGTACAACTTTTGACGTAAATATGGATGCTAACCCAACTACATGAGTTTTACAAAATAAAATCATCAAAATAATAACTCTAGTCTATTTCAAAGACTAGTTTAAGCTAGCATAATTCCAACTGCAGTTTTGAGAAAGAAAAAAAAATAGAATTCATGCTGCTAAAGCGTGGATTTTTTTGTTTTTAAGGACTCCTCAAGAGACCCATAAAGTTGATAGCATTAACTAATTAATCCGGATTTTTGGTTTTGTACCAAATTTCTAAAAAACACATGAAGGATTGTTAACTTGACATAATCAAGTCAAGTGACTACCAGAATATAATTTGAATCCTACAAGAATTAAAAATTTGAATATGTTCTCCGACCACATACGAGTCCTTCAAGGACTACCACTCTAAATGTGTCTTATAAGAAGAACAATTGTTGAACCAATCCTAGGGACTGATCAAAAAGAAAACCCTCAAATCGTTTTCACAACGAATGTATTTCTCGTATAACTCATTACGACTACACCAACTTTGTAAGTAATGGCTTGGCAATTTTAAGGTGTTAAGTCTTGGATCCAAAATTGCGTTAATCGAGAAATTATAATAATCCAATCTAATATGGATTACATGCCAACCAATCACATATGTCGATAACCCTCTCGGGGTTGGGTTCACAACCACCATCATTTATTATTTCAAAAGCTAATATAAACGAATATTCGACAATTTATAGCTTACTACGATCCCACATAATTCCCAAATGTATGCATACTTTGACGAATTCAAAATTTACTGGTACTAGTGCCCATGGGCGTTATAATCTCCTTTTATTCAAATGAGGGGATATGAATTTAGAGAATGTGAATCGTATTATCATGGATTATGTTGGAGCATATTTGTAGCCTATATAGAAATGTTACATGCTTGCTGATGTGATTGGATTTGCCTTTTCAAACGGCATAAGCTTATTGGAAAGCTAAATGAGATTCTTTCACGCCTATTTAATGGCAGCCTTTTTCGATTTGAACATGATGGGAGAGGAGTGATATAACCTTTAAGTTAATTAATGCCAACCTTTAATAGCATAGAGTCTCCCCCTGATTATGGCGGAAATTGTCATCTCATATACGAAAAAAAATTCGTTAAGTATTACCCGATTAATTCGAGACATATACTTGTAATAACATCTGGATTGTAACAATACCAGTTGGACTGTATATAATGACTTTAAATGCCATAAAAAAATTGTCCTAAAAAATTGTAGGCTACTACTTAACATACAATATAACATCGACCATAGATTTTAATGGTTATCGGAAAAATATGCAAATAAAATCTCCAATAATTTGTGACCTATAGGGCCGATGAGATAATTATTGAGAATAAATTTATGGACATATTCTCTGTCAAAGAAAATTATATCAAGATCGATATAGTCACACAAGGACTAATTATATGGCCTAAAAAGCCGGGTGCGCACCCTTTGATCTTTAGTGTCTAATTCCAACTGCAAGTGGAACAATTTCAAATTTTGAAGATTATGAAAACGAAAAAGTAAAATAAACATTGTTCAATATCCCTCGGGAATGCAACAAATCTTAGTTTCATCGGTGTTTGCAATTGAGAATACCATAATAACGATATTTTGTCCCTTTAGGATCGATAGGGAAAAACCAAATCTAGTTGGTTTATATGTTTCTTTTCGAAAAGTAAATAAATAAATCATTATCGTTATTCTTTGTAGAGAAATATCCACTTAGTGGTTGATTAACGATGGTTTCTTATAAGGAGAAATAGAAACCAATCAATGTTCCTTGCAAGAAATAGAACCATTGGCTTAAAAATAATTTAGAATGCCAATTAATTTACATCTCATATCGAAGAATCAATAGAGAAAATCAATTCCAATTGATTTATGATATGGTCATCCTATATGGAAAATCCATTTTTATCGCTGATAAAGGGTTCCTTGTAAAAAAATTAAAAGAAACTATATGGCTAAATCACATGATCTTTGTCTACCAGACAAAAATACCAAATTGAATTGGTCGTAGGTTTTTCAACCATGCACGTGATTATTTACTATAAAGGTAATTATACTGCGATAACACCTATTTTTGGTGATTACAGTTTCATTAAAGAGATAGAAACCGTAAACTATTTTTTTCTTTCTCTACGAAAGAAATTAGAGAAGAAAGGAAATCAATAAAGATTGATCACCCCGTACATAATAATAAGATAACATATAACTTAATATGTACAATAATTAATTAAAAAGAAATAACTCAAACAAAATATTAATTAGTTAAGACATAAAAACACTATTGAGATTTTAACCGATTGCTGCTCACGTATCTGTGATGGAAATGTACATACGCAAGTTTGTAACCACATGCTCCATCCATGAATAGTTTTGATTTGTCCCACATACCAAACTGTCAACTAGGTTTAGAGAATCAACGTCTCCCTAGCATACTGGGAGTGCTACGAACGGATCGGTTTTGATCTACGAAAGGACAAATGTTAGTTGTGAAATATTAAACTTGTACCAACGTGAATTAAATCTTTGTTATACTGTAAAGATTATGTAATAAATTGATTAAAAAAAATCAACGATTAAGATATCCTCTAATATCTCTTCTCCATATAGTGTCCGCGTGTATGATAGAATATTCTTTTTTCGCTTAGTCGGCAGAGTTACGTCGCTGATAACGTCTTGTAAAAGGAGAAGGAGATAGAAAATAGGGAAAGAAAAGAGAGAAATTTCTTATTCATATGTGTGTGGGTTTACAAAGGTTTGAGACTCTATTTATAGAGTTTACATACTTGGTGCCCAAATAATGGGAAGTCACTAAAGTGGGCATCTACCTAATAAACTGTTTATAACATTTTCTTTCTTC
>JAJJWW010013275.1:0-127687 GCA_023531295.1 Papaver armeniacum
CATACCTCAAGTTGCAATGAACCGATTTCCCGTTCAATCCCTAACAAAATTCACACCCAACAAAACACAAATTCAGTCAATCATAAATCTCAAAAACCACACTCTTTAACAAATTCAGCATCCAACCATACGAATTCAAATTGGCGAACATCTGATGATAAATGTTCAAACTAAACCCTAAATTGAACCCCACCATGAATTCAAAATCATTAAAGGAACAATCTTTTCAAATCAAATCACACCCATACTGAATCCATCATTCAAATTAACAAAATTAAGCCCCAAAACAAAAACCCTAACTTTTATTACCTCTTGTAGCAGTAGACATCTCTCGTTACTCTCCTAAGTGCCTCTGCAACAAACAAAAATTCAATCAAACCATTTCCATTCATACGAATCAAATCAAAAACCCATCTTCAATTACACAATCAAACATCAAACCCCCAAAAAATTCAATCAATTAATCAATAAATCACAGTAAAGATCTTACCTTTAGGCGCAGTCTTCTTCTTAAAAATGTTTAAGATTCCGTTCACCATCTTTAAAATTTTCTGGTTCTCGTCTGTGAATCAGAAGGAAGTGAAGATGTTGAGATCGAAAAGGATGATTTTTGTGGTCTGTGGAGATGAGGAGATCTAGTAAATGAAGGAGGAGAGTGAAGCAGTAGGGTTTTTTTCTAGTGAGCCGAAAGGAGCCTCCTTTTCTTTTATCCGACGGTGATCAGATTACTAGCCGTTATACTGACAATATATTTTAGTACCTAAAATGCCCTGATTCTTTCTTTATTTGACACTATTTCCTTTTTTGTTTCTTAGAGGCCACGTGGCAAATCCATTATTACACTTTCCTTGAGTTGTTTATTTCTTACACTATTTTTACACTCCCTACTTGTGTGAAAATATACCAACTGTTAAACTTTTTTTTGCCGACTTTCTAGAATGTTTTCTAAAAAATTTCCATCAATCTTGGATTAATTGTTATAGCATGTTTGGATACCAAGAGCAGAATGTTTTTGTTCTACAAAAAGATTAATTCTTTTATTTCTATAAATCATTTTGAAATTATGTATCAAATTAAGCTTCGAACTTTTTTGTTTTAAAATCAAAAAAACATCTTGAGTGATATTCAGACAAGCTATTAATTCTATAAAACACCTATTATACCAACCTTGTAGTCTAAACCTTCCTGGTAAAACCAGTGGATAAACAATATCCATTTAACAACCTTGATAAATGGGATGCACTTTCTCCACCTACCCTACCCTTGTTATGTTTGATGTTGTCATTTCTATAAAAAAAAAAAATTCTAATAGTTCTATACATATCGCCCATTTAAACAACACAAAACCTTTCACATAGGGTGGACTCTATCATCCCTGGAGTTAGCAGGAGACCACTTTTGAACTCACAATTGAAAGTTATGTGAAAGTGTTGTCTTTAGGTTATCTAAACGGACGGTATGTTCGGAATTTTTATTACTTTATTCCCGTGAAAACAAGCAAAGCGTTTATATTCAAGGATCAAACACCCAGAGGAAATTCCAAGATGGGGCGGGATAATTTTCAAAAACAAGTCTTATCAGGAAAGAAAAAGTATGGGGCAGTTGGAAATAAAAGGCTGTATGCATTTGTGGCCTCAGGCCCTCAGCACATAGCAGCCGAGGGGGGCCTCTGGCCCTCCACCCTCGATCATCGGTACCCCACACCTTTAAGCACTTAGAAAATCTCGGCACTAGTCTTGATCATATCTCTGTATGCCCCATGAGAGGGGTCCAGTCCAGTGATGAGCTTTCTTGCCAATTAGGACCTTTAAGAAAAACCTCTACATTTCTTTTCACCTAATCAAACCTAACTAGGCCCGTTTCATAATCCAATTCTCCTGCCATCATAAATCACTAGTCAAAAGTTACAAGGAAGAAAGACGTGCAGCATTGTGCATAATTAATTTTGTTTTATTAAGCAGTAACCTGTCCATTCCATTATTAATTGTTCTTTTGATGCTCGTAAGTTGATTGATGCCTTGGACGGTTTCCTAACTTCCGGCCAAACATTTTTTTTTTTTTTTGATAAAAGCAAATATATGAAAAACTAAGCAAGCACCACTACATCGGTTAGTTTACAAGCATTCTTGAGAAAGCTTTCCTCCGTATTTTTACCCCAATACCTAGAATCTACGTATTGATTAACATGTTTATTTAGACAATTAGTTATAAGCGTTAAGCATTGTTTGTCGAACTGCCAAAACTATAAGTCTTGATTTCTAGTCTAGTTATCTCTAAGTCTTGGATTAGGATGTTTGTTCAAGTTTAATCCAATGAAGACGAAAACTATAAGGGAACTTGTGGATTCATCAACAAAAGGTAGTCCCTAAATTAAAGAGTCCTTTAGCTAAGTCAAGATATTAAGGAAATCCTATAAATTGTCATGACTAGCCCTTGACTAGATTTAAGTTATATTATTACCAAAACTAAATTATTAGTGTTAAAATGAGAAGTTTATTAGGAATTTTATAACTATTCATAAATGTTTTTTATTTAAAAAAGAGAAATGACAATTAATACAAAGTTGAGTAAGTTTTTCCAATGATATTATTTAAGATTTGGATATTAAAAGAATTATAAAAATAAAGGGAATTTGTGGAACTTCATCAATAAAAATGGTATAGTGGAGATAAAACTTATGGAGACTTATCTATCACTCAAAAGTTTATCTACTATATCTCCTATTTGAGACAAAAGTCGTACTGCTATATAGATTTCAATTATACACATTTGTTATTTCGAGCTGAGTTTATCTCGCTTATCTATTTCTCTAAATATTTGTTGGTAAGCGCTTTAGCCAAGTTCATCTTTGCTCGTGAAGAAAGTCATATTATTTCAATAACTTGAAAATCGCTTTGATGCTAATAGTTTGTGAATAACAACTATTTTAACATCCTCTAAGAAAGTTTCGATGATTGAAATGAGAGTTTAGAACTAGTAATCATGTTTGGATATAAACATAGTGTGTTCTCACATTTGCGTAAAATTCCAATACCGGGAACCTAAAGTATGTGTACACGTACGATATATGCGATTGTTGAAATCCAGGTAAGTATGTGTACTTGTATGCGTACACATTTGCGTACTTGTACGCATATGCGGAGAAAGTTTCACTTCCGTGAATTTCTCTCGGAGTTTGAGAGTGAAAAAAAAACTCAATCCGGATACTTAAGTATGCGTACGCATTTGCATACTTAAGCGAGGTTACTTTCTAAAATCGATTTGTTCATGAACTAGAACATTTATATAATAAGGAATGCAATCTTTGCAAACCGTAACTATAATGTTCATGAATTGATTTGAGTGAATCAAAATCCATTTTGCTTCGATTGTGTCTTGTATACTTCTATGTGATCTAGCAATTGAATAACTCTCTAACTAGTTCATTTGATCATTTGAACTAGTTATGGTAAAGATGAATAAGGATGATATGAAAGTGCTCATATGGCTAACCATTGGTTAACTATTGTTGAACCGACTAAGTGTACACGTATGGTTACTCAAACCTAAATGAAGATACATTTCATTTGTGTATAACAAGCTAAGTTCGATCTAACGATTGAAAGATATTATCTTGAATCTAATCTGGTTTTCATCTAACGGTGAATATTTAATGCTTCTTTACCAAGGTAACTAGATTGTAAACCCTGATTTGAAATCTATATAAAGGAGAACTCTAGCAACTGGGAAACATGATCCCTATACATCCTGTGTGATACTATTTGTGTAAGCTAGATTCGATTCTCCTTTAACCTTAGGTTTTTCCCGAAACCCTGTAGGTTAACAACTTAAAGACTTCATTGGGATTGTGAAGCCAAGCCCAACTATTTTCTTTCTACTTGCGTGATCTGATCTTGTTGTTTTCTATCGTGATTGAGTACAATTGTAAGATTGGATTGAGATTTATATCTCCGATAGGCAAGATTGAAAAGTAGTCACAAACACCTTCGTCTCATCGATCGTTTGTGATTCCACAATAGGAACAAGATTGAAAAGTAGTCACAAACACCTTCGTCTCATCGATCGTTTGTGATTCCACAATATATTGTTTCGTTACTTATTAAGATTATTGTAAGGTGGTTGATAATATTAGGCTATTTTTCAGGAATATAAGTCCAGGTTATAAATTGGTTCATGTTCACCTTGATTTATCAAAAGACGGAACAAAAACTCGTAGGTATATATGTGGGAGACAGATGTATCTATTCAATAGACTTTTCTGTGTGAGACAGATTTGTTTATGAAGTCTTCGATTTTGGGTCGTAGTAACTCTTAGTTGTGGGTGAGATTAGCGAATCAAGTGCGTAGTATCCTGCTGGGATCAGAGGCGTAAGTAGCACGACTGTAACTTGAATCAGTGTGAGATTGATTAGGGTTCAAATACATTCCAGTAAGAAGTTCATTGGTAGTAGTCTAGTGTCTGTAGCGACTTAATACGGTGTGGTGTTCAAATCTGGACTAGGTCAGGGTTTTTTTTCGCATTTGCGGTTTCCTCCTTAACAAAACTTCTTGTGTTTGTATTATTTCTTTTCCGCATTATATTTTGTTATATAATTGAAATATCACAGGTTATGTGTTTGAATCGATCAATTGGTAAATCTAACCTTTGGTTTTTGATTGAAATTGATTGATCCTTGAACATTGGTCTTTTGTACCGTTCAAGTTATTTCTCTTATATTCAATCTGCAGGCTCGCAAATCCTTATTTGTTTGATTGCAGATTGAATTGAGAAATTGAGATATAACTCTTTGATATACTTTTCTAAAGATTGAGTCTAACTGTCTAGTTGATTCTCTTGAAAGTATATTGGAGTTAGTCCATACAGATTGCTAAGCGAAATATTGGGTGAGGTTGTTAGATCCCCGCTTTTTCAATTATTCTATCCGCTATGAAGTTACAATCTTTCTTGATATATAAAAAGGAAGAAATCTAAAGCTTTCAATATATTATCTTTACATCTCCAATTGACAACAAAATCTCTTCTTTTTATGCCATTAATGACGTTGAGATTGTCGTTTAAGAAGATAATATTATCTAGTTCATTGTCTTGTTCCCATCTTATTTCCTCCCAGTAAGCTTTGGATTCAGCTTCATCTGAGTTAGTGCATCTCCCCTGTGCCTCCTGCAAAATTATAAATAGGCCCAATATTATCAGTCAACACCAAGGCATAAGCGAATTTGTTAGAACTTTTTTCAAAAGCATCATCAAACATGATATAAATGGAGTTATTATTATTCCTAACACTACTAAACTTACAACTAGGATGAGAGCAATCACAAACATTTTTGTTGGGTTTATTTAAGGAGTTTATGGGAGAATTCTGATAGATAGATTTATATAGGTTAGAGTAGTAGTTGACTTTAATTAGAACTTATAATAACTCAAGCACTGCAGATTTAGAAAAACAAAGAAGAGAAGATGAACTTTAGAAACTAGTTCTGAAGTACTTAGATTGATGCAAAAAAGTATTACAAGAAGGTGGCTCTTATAACCTTACAACTGACCATCTAGGGTCTTCTAACTTAGTTTGAAAACAAAAAAAAACTATAGATAATAGAATGTTTGGCCACCGCTCCAAGTAAGCTACAGTAATTACTTGGCCCCCAAACTTCTTGAGTTCTCATTGTCCATTTTGATCACACTTACATTGCTGTAAAATATAAACTATAAACTGTAAAATACATTAATTTTAACAGTTTTTAACCTTAGATTGTTCATATTACTAGAGCTCGAATTTACAAAGTAAATAAGATCCTTTCTTATGTTATTTATCAGCTCGAATTTTGATTGTTCATATTACTTATGCATTTTTGTCCAACTCCGAGTAAACTTCTCATGTACTTGAATTTGGGTCTTGGTAACGCCTTTGTGAATATGTCTGTCATTTGTTCCTCAGTATTGTAGTAGATTAGGTCAATTTTTTTATCTTCAGTTACTTCTCGAATGAAATGATGTTTGATAGGTATGTGTTTTGTGCGATTGTGAAAAACTGGAATCTTCGTCATTTCTATCGTGAGACTTGTTGCCGCAAAATATTTGGTCGCTTGATTTATCTTCTCACCCATATCTCCAAATACTCTTTGTATTCATGTTGCTTGGCATGTTGATTCTCACTGCTGAAATATACTCAACTTCTGTTGATGATAGTGCTACCGTTTCTTGCTTTTTGGTGGTCCAAGAAAATATCCCAGATTCAATTGAGAATGCATAGCCTAATGTGCTTTTCATGTCATCGACTGAACCATCCGATCAATATTTGCGTAACCAACTAATTTTGTGTCTATAGTTGGCTTGTACCATATGCCATAATATTTTGTTCCTTGTAAATACCTTAGTATCCTTTTGTTTCTCTAAAATGTATTTGTGTTGTATTTTTCATGAACCTTGACAGTAAACTTGTTGAATACATGATATCAGGTCTTGTTGCCATGAGTATAAAAGACTTCCAATAAGACTTCTATAAACTGATGCATCTGCCTTTGCTGACCCATCACCCTTTCTTAATTTCTCGTTAGGTACCAATGGTGTATCTACAGTCTTGCATCCAACCATCTTGAACCTTTTTAGTAGGTTTCGATGTATTTCTTCTGACATATAAAAATTCCTTCTTCTTCTTGACTTATTTCGATCCCGAGAAAATAATGCATTAACCCGAGGTCGCTCATCTCGAATGTATTCATCATATCTTCCTTGAACTCTTGAAGTATAGACTCGTTGTTTCCTGTGTAGATAAGATTATATATATACATCGAAACAATAATAGAACCTGAATCTGTAGTCTTTATGTAGAGAGTTGCTTCATTTGGACTCCTCCTGAATCGATAATCGTGAAGTATTTGTCAATGCGGTACATGTACCATGCTCGCGTTGCTTGTTTAAGCCTCGTATAAAGCTTTCTTCAACTTTAGAACTTTTTTCTTCTCGACTTGACGAAACCCCGTGGTTTCTCAATATATATTTCTTCCTCTAACTCGCCATTTAAAAGCCTGATTTAACTTCTAATTGATGAATTTTTCACTTCTTTTGAGCTCCGGGGCTACAAGTGCTCTTATTGTGTCAAGTCGAGCTACCGGTGCGAATGTTTCATTGTAATTTATCCCCGGTTATTGTGAGAATTCTTTAGCGACGAGCCTCGCCTTATATTTTTGTATCGACCAATCTAGATTAGTTTTGGTCTTGTAGACCCATTTTAGTCCAATTACTACTCTGTCTTGTGGACATTTTACTATCTACTGTGTTTGATTTTTCTCGATTATTTTGATCTCTTCTTCCATGGTATTGATACATATGTTTTGTTTAGCTCTTCCTCAAAGCTCTCAGATTCCATGGCTGTAAAGTTGCAAGTTTAATATAAATCTCGTAAGGATCTAACCTTTCCGGGAGTTGATTTAGGAGAGGATACTTGTTGCTGTGAAGTTGATGAAGCTAGTCATTATTGCGGAGTTAATGATAAAGTTGGTGATGGTGGTAGTTGTTAGCGCACTGCTCGGTCGAACTCGCAAGCGTTGCTATCTCAAGCTTGTTTGTCAAGTTTAGTTGCCAAAACTATAAGTATTGATTTCTAGTCTACTTATAGCTAAGTCTCGGAGTTGAGTTCTAGACTCCACAGTGTTCATCATGAAAAGACGAAGAACTACTCAAGGAACTGGTGGAACTTCATCGACAAAAAGGTATGTGGAGTCTTGAACTTATCTATCACTCAAAAGTCTATCTATTCTATCTCCTATCTTGAGACAAAAGTCGTATTGCTATATAGACTTCGATTATACACATTTTATATTTCGAGCCGAGTTTATCTCGCTTATCTATTTCCTGAAATATGTGTTGGTAAGCTTTCGCTTTGTCCAAGTTCATCTTTACTCGTGAAGAAATTCATGTTGGTTATTTCAATTTCTTGAAAATCGCTTTGATGAAAAATAGTTTGTGAATAACAACTATATAACATCCTCTAAGAATGTTTCAATGATTGAAATGAGAGTTTAGAACATGTAACCATCTTTGGATATAAGCATAGTGTGTTTTCACATTTGTGTAAAAGTCCAAAACCGGGAACCCAAAGTATGCGTACCATTTTCACGTCACTGGCGGTTGTTGGAAATCCGGGACAATATGCATACCCGTATGCGTACTGGCGGAAAGTTCACGTTCGTGAATTTCTGTTGGAGTTCGGAATTGAAAACAAACTCAATCCGATTATTTAATTAAGCGTACCCTTTTGCATACTTAATTAGGTTACTTTCTAAAATCGGTTTGTTCATGAACTAAAACATTTATATATATTAAGGAATGCAATCTTTGCAAACTGTTCTTTGTAATGTTCATGAATTGATTCAAGTGAATCAAAACCGATTTTGTTTCGATTGTGTCTTGTATACTTCTATGAGATCCAAGTAATTGAATAACTCTCTAACTAATTCATTTGAGTCATTTGAACTAGTTATGGTGAAGATGAATAAGGTTGATATGAAAGTGCTCATATGTCTAAGCATTGGTTAATTGTTGTTCAACCAACTAGGTGTACACGTTTAGATACGGTTACTCAAACCTAAATGAAGTCACTTTTTAATTGTATATAACAAGCTAAGTTCGATCTAACGGTTGAAAGATATTAACTTGAATCTAATATGGTTTTCATCTAACGGTGAATATTGAATGCTTTGTTACCAAGGTAACTTAGATTGCAAACCCTGATTTGGAGACTATATAAAGGAGAACTCTAGCAACTGGGAAACCTAATCCCCACACCTCATGTATGATACTAGTTGTATAAGATAGATTTGGTTCTTCTTTAACCTTAGGTTTCTCTCGAGACCCTGTAGGTTAACAACTTAAAGACTTTATTGGGATTGTGAAGCCAGACCCAACTATTTTTTCTGTAGTTGCGTGATCTGATCTTGCTAGTTTCTATCGTGATTGAGTGAAATCGTAAGATTGGCTTGAGATTTATATATCCGATAGGCAAGATATAAAAGTAGTCACAAACACCTTCGTCTCATCGTTTGTGATTCCATAATATATTGTTTCGCTAGTTGATTAAGATTATTGTGAGGTGATTGATAATTCTAGGCTGTTCTTCGGGAATATAAGTCCGGTTTATCGATTGGTTCCTGTTCACCTTGATTTATCAAAAGACGGAACAAAACTCGTAGGTATTTCTTTGGGAGAAAAATTTATCTATTCCTATAGTCTTCTCTGTGTGAGACAGATTTGTTTATTCAAGTCTTCGACTTTGGGTCGTAGTAACTCTTAGTTATGAGTGAGATCAGCTAAGGGAATCAAGTACGTAGTATCTTCCTGGGATAAGAGACGTAAGGAGCGTCACTTTACCTTGGATCAGTGTGAGATTGATTGGGGTTCAACTACAGTCCAGAACGAAGTTAGTTTGTAGTAGGCTAGTGTCTGTAGCGTCTTAGTACAGTATGTGTTCAATCTTGACTAGGTACCGGGGTTTTTCTGCATTTGCGGTTTCCTCGTTAACAAAACTTCTGGTGTCTGTACATGTTATTTTTTTTCCGCATTATATTTTGTTACATAATTGAAATATCATAGGTTGTGCGTTGAATCGATCAATTGGTAAATCCAACCTTTGGTTGTTGATTGAAATTGTTTGATCCTTGAACGCTGGTCTTTGGTATCGTACATGTTATTTCCCTTGTATTCAATCGGCTCATGATTTCTATTTGTTTGAGTAAGGATTGAATCGAGGAATTGAGATATAATAATTTGATATAATTTTTATTAATATTGAGTCCGACTGTCTAGTTTATTATCTTAAAAGTATATTGGAGTTAGTCCATGCGATTGCTAAGAGAAATATTGGGTGAGGTTGTTAGACCCCCACTTTTCAAATGGTGAATCTACAAATCGATGTAGTTCAATTTTCGACACCATCATCTTGTTTTTTCGACTCGGGTTTCATCACGCCAGTTCTTCCTTGCAATAGTATTTTACTCCCAATTCCATGAAGAATTCTCGTCAAATTCAACATCTCTACTAACTACGATCTTCTTTGTTTGAAGATTATATACACGATACCCTTTGGATTGAGAACTGTATCCCATAAACATACATTTCTCTGATTTTTCTTCAGGCTTATGACTTTTTTCTTTGGGGATATGTAGCATAAACACCTAAATACTTTGAGGTGATTTGCTGATGGTTTCCTGTTGCTCCAGGCTTCAATTGTAGTTTTGTCTCATTGCTTTTGTCGGACATCTATTTAGCAAGTATACTTCTGTGCAAACAAACTGCCCAAAATTTCTTCGGCATGCCCTTTTCATAAATCATAGACCTAGCCATCTCCATGATATCCTCTCCGATACACCATTTTGTTTTGGTGCATAAACTTGTCAATTGGTGATCCATTCCTCCATCTTTACAAATCTTGTTAAAATATTTAGAGGTATACTGTACCCATGTCACTTCTTAATACCTTAAGATAGTGATCACTTTGTTTCACCACCAATTTTGAACTTTTGGAAGATTGGACCTTTGGCGCACAAAATAAACCCAAGTCATTCTTGTAAAATAATCAATAAAAATAATGAAATACATGGATTGATTGAGTGATGGTGTTCTCATATGACCACAAACATCTGTATGCACAAGCTCTAATGGTGCAGTTTCTCTTTGAGCTTGTTCATATGGGAATGATAGGCGAGGTTGCTTCTCAAGTTGGAAGCCTTCGCACACGTCGGTAAATTCTTGTATACAAGGCATGTCTTTCATCATATTTTTCTTTTGAAGTATCTTGAGAGCGTGAAATTTGAATTGACCGAATCTCCGATGCCATATCCATGAGTCTGCAACTTGTACTCTCAAGGTTGTATTGTTTACACAACTCTAATGAATCGAAAAATTTCGGTTTTGCATTTTAACCGTAGCAATGACCTGATTTCTTTTTCTTTTTATCATATATGAAGCATAAGACATCAGTGAAGTATAGAGAGTACCCATTTTCCACCATTTGGCCAACACTCAGTAGATTGGAATTTAGACTAGGAACAAGAAAAACATCTCTGATAAATTTTGTACCTCGCTTAGTTTGGAAAAAAATAGTACCTTTTCCTTTTTTTTTTCAATTAGTGCGCCATTTCTCAATCTGATTTGATATTTTTTGGATGTGTCGATGTCACGAGAAAATGCTCTCATCTCCGGACATATGATTAGTCTAACCACTGTCAATGTACCATGCTTCGTTTGTCTCTTCTAGTGAAGTTTGACGAGAATAAAACAGTTGAGCAGCCTACTCATTTTCTTCTTCATGGTAATTAGCTTGATAGTTCTTCTTCAATCGGAAATATTTTTTTATATGGCCGAATCTCTTGTAATTGTGACATTGTGGTTTGCCTTTAAACCGACAATGTTTTTCTCGGTGGTTTGTTCATTTGCAAATCTTACAAGGTGGATTCGTTTTCTTTTCTGCATCTCTTTTTTACCAATTATTATTATTGGGTTTATCTCCTCTAGCAATTCTGCCATCTTTAGATATTTTAGACTTGCTAACATTGAGTTTCGATTGAAATGCGCATTTGATTGGGGATTCATGGCGCCTGCTCAATCTTTGCAAATGACGCTTCTAGAGAACCCATAAGTTTTGTCATCGATAGAGTCGTAATATCTTTCGACTCTTCAATGGAAGTAACAATAGGGTCATACTTATCAGTAAGACTTATAAGTATTTTTTTCGACTATCTTTTTGTCAGCGATACCTTCTCCATAAGTACCCATTTGATTGACAATGTCTTTTACTCTAGAATAGAAATTCTTGGCATTCTCATAATCTTTCATCTTGATGTTTTCAAAATCTCTTTTAAAGATTTGCAATTTAATGGTGCGAACCTTCTCTTTCCCTTGAAACTCCTCCTTCAATGTAACCCATGCATCTTTGGCTGTTAGAGCTTTCATTATTCGTGGAAAGAGAGTATCATCAACAGCTTGTTGAATAGTATACATGGATTTAACATCTTTTTGTTGCTTTTCCTTAATTTGGTTGAGCTTGTTGTTGCTCGGTTAAATTTTACGTAGTTGTTTAGGAAACAGGTATCAACTATTTCCCATAGATCTTGAAACAAAAGTACGTTTTCCTTTTTATGGACCAATAATCATAGTTTTCACTGAAAAAGTTGTACTGCAATGGAAGATTGATTCTTTGCTAGACATGTTGTAAGCGGAAGTGAAACACCAATTAGATCGAACATGCTCTAGATACCCTTTGTTGGTTTTATCTAAGGAGTTTATGGGAGAATTCGATAGGAAGATTATATATAGGTTAGAGTAGTACTTGAGTTTAATTAGAAGTTATAATAACTCAAGCACTCTCTGATGATTTAGATAAACAAAGAAGAGAAGATGAACTTTAGAAACAAGTTCTGGAGTACTTAGATTGATGCAAAAAAGGATTACAAGAAGGTGGCTTTTATAACCTTACAACTGACCATCTAGGGTCTTCTAACTTAGTTTGAAAACATAAGAAACTATATATAATTTAACTTTAGAATGGTAGGCCACCACTCCATGTAAGCTACGGTAATTACTTGGCCCCTAAGCTTCTTGAGTTCACACTTGTTGATGGTGGTTTTTAGACAAGGGTAAAATCGTAAAACCCCATGACCTAGTGTTACCCCAACACATTGAATAAGAGCATTTAACTCGGGTGTAAATAATTAATAGGGGTATTTTTCAAAATACCCATTAGGGTTTTCAACACGGAACCTAATTCCAAAACTAAGCCGCATCTGCGCACCATGGCAACGATGGCAAACCAAGTCGCATAATGCGCACCATGGCAACAATGACAAACCAAAGGCATGCACCATGGCAACCATGGCAACCATGCCAAACCATGCCAAACCAAGCCGCACTGCGCACCATGGCAAACCATGCCAAAATAAGCGCATCTGCGCACCATGGCAACCATGCCAAAACAAGCGCATCTTGCACCATGGCAACCATGCCAAACCAAGCCGCACTCTGCGCACCATGGCAACCATGCCAAAACAAGCGCTTATCTTTGCGTTCCATGGCAACCATGCCAAACCAAGCCGCATCTTTCGCGCGCCATGGCAACCATGCCAAGCCAAGCCGCACTCTGCGCACCATGGCAACCATGCCAAAACAAGCGCATACCGCGCACCATGGCAACCATGCCAAACCAAGCCGCGTCTTTGCGCGCCATGGCAACCATGCCAAACCAAGCCGCACCCTCGCGCACCATGGCAACAACGCCAAATTCCAAGCCGCTATGCCTTTGGCCCACGCCAAACATAGTGCCCTAGGCTGCAAGACTTGCAACTAGGTCAACATGGCCGCACGTGCCATTGGCACATGCCAACACGTGTCACAAACCATACTTCCAAGCCGCTATGCCTTTGGCCCACGCTAAACATAGCGCCCTAGGCTTGCAAAACATGCAACTAGGTCAACATGGCCGTACGCGCCGATGGCACATGCCAACATGCCCGCTAGCTAGTTTCCCTAGCAAAATCACGGCCTAACGGCCACGCATGCCATTGGCACATGCCAACATGCTCGCTAGCTAGTTTCCCTATCAAGGTCACGGCCTAATGGCCATGCATGCCATTAGCACATGCCAACATGCTCGCTAGCTAGTTTCCCTAGCGAAATCACGGCCCTAACGGCCATGCATGCCATTGGCACATGCCAACATGCCCGCTAGCTAGTTTCCTAGCAAAATCACGGCCCTAACGGCCACGCATGCCATTGGCACATGCCAACATGCTCGCTAGCTAGTTTCCCTATCAGGGTCACGGCCCTAATGGCCATGCATGCCATTGGCACATGCCAACATGCCCGCTAGCTAGTTTCCCTAGCAAAATCACGGCCCTAACGGCCACGCATGCCATTGGCACATGCCAACATGCTCGCTAGCTAGTTTCCCTATCAAGGTCACGGCCCTAACGGCCATGCATACCATTGGCACATGCCAACATGCGCGCTAGCTAGTTTCCTGGCGAAATCACGGCCCTAACGGCCATGCATGCCATTGCACATGCCAACATGCCCGCTAGCTAGTTTCCCTAGCAAAATCACGGCCCTAGCGGCCACGCATGCCATTGGCACATGCCAACATGCTCGCTAGCTAGTTTCCCTATCAAGGTCACGGCCCTAATGGCCACGCATGCCATTGGCACATGCCAAATACACACACCGGGTAATGACTTGCAAACCGTGCAACCTACCACCAAGGCATTTCGCACATGCCATTGGCACATGCCAAACACACACGCTGGTAGCCCAACTTGCAAACCGTGCAACCTACCACCAAGGGATTCCGCACATGCCAAACACACACCGGTAACCTAACTTGCAAACCGTGCAACCTACCACCAAGGCATTAGCTCATGCCATTAGCACATGCCACACGCGCGCCACTAGTAGCCCCACTTGCACTCAAGATGCAACCAACACTCGAGACATCGACACAAGGCGGGGATGCTTCTTTTGGGTTTTGGTTTGGCGGTCAAGCATGCGGCGTACACTACGCTCACATTAAGAAAGCGTGAAAAGGAATAAAGCGGTCAAATAAAAGAGGAAATAAAGGTGAAAAACGTTTTCACCCATTAAACCATGCGGTTACCACCTCCTCCCATTATTTCACCCTTTACTCTCTTCCTTCATGAGGCCAGGTACGTTTCAATCTCGACTTGTATAAATAGGTCTTACCTATTTTCACCGGACAACAGGTCTCGGTCGGGAGAAATATACTACACTTACACTCTCGAAAGGCAACTTTGCAAGCTCTCCCCAAAAGCTTCATCTCTTGCAAGCTTGCTAAGCTTTCACTTTCGATACAAGTCGAGATACTACTCTCCTCAACACCTTTCTTTGCTTCCCTCCCCAAATCAACCCTTCTCCTCCACTTTGTGACCGGGGCAAGTCTGGAACGGCCATTTCTTGGTTTAGGCCGGACTTGTACGGATCGATCTCTCGAATCTATAAAGTGCTCACGTGCGAGCACATTTGTTTAGGGTTTGAATCAATTACTCACTCCCACCGAAATTACCGAAATCGTGAAACGATTTTCACCCATAAACAATTGGCGACCACAGCGGGAGGATTGATCTATCGGCTACAATGTCGACGTCGATCTCGTTCTTCGACCCATATGTCAAGATGGTAGGGAAGGCGACTCAATCCGACTCAAGTTGCCAGACGCCTTGGTTACCAGTTGTAAAACTATACTGAAACCAGGGACTCGTTGAAGATGCTACCGGGGATTGGGGACTTGCGACTCAATCAAACTCAAGCTGCCGGACAACCGGTTATCGGTTGTTAAAACTACACTGAAACTGGAGACTCGAGAAGATGCTACCGGCGGTGGGGACTTGCGACTCGGTCAGACTCATTTGCCCGGACAACCCGGTTATCGGTTGTTAAAACTACACGAAAAGCGGAGACTCGTTGAAGATGCTACCAGCAATTGGGGACTAACTGGCGATGCTACCAGCAAAGCCGCCTTTTACTTGGAAAGAGGCGTGTTTGCAAGTGAGTAAATTTAGATTGGGCAAGATATACGATCTGTTTTTTTTTTTTAGGTTCCTAATAAAACCACCATACTATTGCGTCTTGTGCCTATTGCTAGCACACACTTTCATAAAAGCAATATTCCTTTCCCAAAACATAATCAGAGTTATATTATCAAAACCATTCATCCCGAAATAATCCAACACCTAAAAAGCTACCGGCTATCTATCAAAGGTTAAGTTTTGAACCGGACATACAATATGTCTTTCAAAAAAAAAAAACCTAAATGAAAGTTTAACGAGAGAAACGTTCAAGGAAAATCGTCCAGTAAGTCTACTCTTCTTGGAGAAAGTCAGCTTTGCGTCTTCAAGAGCCGCTCTCTTCGTAGTCAACATCTTGGAAAGCTTTTCGAGTCCCATCTCCTGTCGGGCGATCTCCTCGGCGGAAAGGCTTTCGATTGCTGCATCTTTGAACTTTTGGATCTCAGCAAGGCCTTCGACAAACCACGAAGTGTTGAACTCCTTTTCTACACACATGTCGTGATGGTGCTCCCGATCGGCAATAACGTCTTCAGAAACGGTATGACCAGTCACCTCATGCATATCCTCGATGGAAGGTAAAGCCTCTTCCGCACACTTAACCAGCGCAAATCGACTAGTGGTTTTCTTGGTTGTGGCCATATGTCCGTACTTCTCCCAGATTCTGGTGTACAACGCCTCATGCTTAGCCTAAGACTTGTGAAGCCTCCAACCAACACATGACACTGGATAAGGAACCAAGTACGGGGGATCAAAAATGGCGCCTTCACCTGGCCTCACGACTCGCAGAGGGTCTTCTTCCATGTCTACGGCAGTAACCATCAGAGAATCATCCACCGTTTGAACCACATCACGTGCCGGAAATTGGCTAACGCCCATCTCCAAGTCACCTAGTCACAAAAGGCAAGTTTTCGTGTGGTTCTACCCCAGAATCATCCTCCGAATCGGATTCCTCCTGCGAACTTGAGTTAGACATTTTTCAAAAGAGGAAACAGAAGAAGAAGAAAGAAGCGCTTGCCAGACACGCTTGCCAGACGCGCTTACCAGATGCGCTTGCCAGACGCGCTTACCAAACGTGCTTACCAGACATGCTTACCAGATGCACATGCCAGGCACACATGCCGCACGCGCATGCCAGCCGCAGTACCACACTCTGTGCTAACAACTTGCATCCTTCTAGCGCTAACATCTTGCGCCCTTCCAGCACCATCCTTGCCCTTCGAAACGGCGCCATGTCTCCAGCACTTCATGATCAAACCGTGTCATCTCTGTACGATACACTTACGATCACCAGAACCAGAGCCGCTTCCGCCACCCCAATAGTTCTTCAAGCATGGCAGCTTCAACCGTCACCAGAGACGCTACTCCACCATCGGGCAAGATCTTTGGAAGATCCGGAAGAAGTCGACCTTCTTTTAGCACTGTTGATTTGATGAAAAGACAAAACATACTTGACGGGACATGCGTTCATAGATGAAGAGGCTCGCGTTGCTCTTGGACGCCCGGTAGAAGGGGATAAAGCGGTCAATTTCGTCACACATGAAGATCGGGATAGACTTCTCAAAAATCGAAAGCAAGGGAAGTCAACAACTCTCTTGAGTTCACGGAGACCTTTCTCCCGTCGGGACCCGCACAATGGGAACTTCGCCCACAAAGTCGCACGGTCTATGATGAGACAGGTTATGTGAGATTCTATGTTTCTCCAAGGCGTAGCGTCAAGACATATTTGCACCCCTCAACCTTTGCATCGGGAAGCGGCGCTTCCGCCGGGGAAGCCGTTCCCAAACCCCAACCTCTCCTAGAAATCACGATCGATAGATGAAAGCGGGGACTCTAACCTCTGTTCTCTTGAGGGATGTCGAGTTTGACAGAACGTGACGCGGCCCCAGACTTCAAAATGGTAACCGTCAAGGCTCTAAAAGTTGCAAGACGTCGTTCCAACATTCTCTCGAAGTATCTCCGCATCAACGTTCTCTCGAGTAGCTACGCATCAGTGTTCTCCGGCGGCTTCGCTTCAACGTTCGCTCCAACGCCACTCCTTCTGCAAAGTTTGCTCGCTATATCATCCAACCTACCTTGTTACCACGATAATGTAGTCTCTCTGATTACATCTCCAACCAAGAACTATTGCTCCTCACCCGTTGATACCAGCCCGAGCCTCACCACAGCATCAATAATCTGCGCTCGAGTCAGGTTGGTGTTTATGTGCTCCTTACTCACCATGAACTCAACCCATCTATCAAAAGAACGCAATGGGCTTTGACACATCCTGAAATCAATGTTGGAAGAGGAATATACCCCTTTATGAAGAGGAACCGTATGGTGTTCTCGGGCGAACCGAACGTGTCTTCTTTTCATCTTCACCATAGGTTAACAAAATTGGCACGAAACACAGGTGATTTTTTCCGAGCGAGAGACAAGTTTTGGGCGAAGAATTCATCATCCGTGTTTGGTTTGGAACTATGAACATCCTTCGATGAGGCGAAATTTTGTTCGGGTAACATCTTATCGGATTTCTTCATAACGGTTTAGTAACGAGATATCGCATACGAAGAAAGACGAAATTATCTCCACGACACATAATCGCACCCAACAACAAAAAAAAAAAAGAGGGCGTATTCTTTTCGGTTCAAAAATATACACGCAGTATCATTCTTCGGGTTCAAATTATATATGGAGCATTTTCTACGGGTTCAAAAATATACACGCAGTATCATTCTTCGGGTTCAAATTATATATGGAGCATTTTCTACGGGTTCAAAAATATACTTGGTATCATTCTTCGAGTTCAAATTATATGGAGCATTTTCTACGGGTTCAAAAAAGCACGCGCTGTGATATATCTTTCAGGACCGAAATTCATATATGCTGATATTTCCTACGGGTTCGAAGTTATATGAAGCACATATACGGTATTCTTCTTCGGAATTCATATACGGTATTCTCTACGGGTTCGAAATCGCACACGCTGTGATGTTTTCTTGGGGTTCAAAATTATATATGCGGTATTTTATGCGGGCTCAAGTACGCGTCTGCAGGTATCCTTCTTCAGGTTCAAAATTATTTATGGAGCACTTTCTGTGGGTTCAAATCATATATGCGGTATTTCCCTTGGGTGCATATACAATATTTTCTACAAGAAGCACACCAAGAAATCACATGCGCAATATCATTGCAGCGCTTACTCTTAAGGTTACACCTACGCGAAAGGGAAACAACAAAAGTGCGCGGGCATGCTTGGGCAGGTTCCTCTTTATGACTCTTCCGCTGGTATGAAAAGATGAAAGTGCAAGATGGGAGAAAGGGACTTTATATATATAGGCGTGAAGATTCTGAAATAGGGAAGGATTTCCCTTTACCAAAATCGTGCGTGTAAGAAACGGGCCCGCAAGGGCGCCCAACTTCCCAATATCGCCCAAGTTGCACCGTCCCCACCAATTGCGACTTCTCAATGCCTCCTAAGTCACGCCTGCAAGCATGGTTTCCAAGTTGGACCGGCCCCACCAATTGCGACTTCCCAATGCCACCCAAGTCACTTTTGCAAGCATGGTTTCCAAGATTGGGCCAGGCCCCACCAATTGCGACTTCTCAATGCCGCCCAAGTCACTTTGCAAGCATGGTTTCCAAGTTGGACCGGCCTCACCAATTGCTTGTGGGTCCCACCGACTAGCCCACTCGGTTCCCAACTCACGCCAACTTCCCAACGTCGCCTGCATAGGGCCCACTGATTGTGCCGGCCTCCGATTTGTGCAAAACTACCGGAGGCAAGGATTCCAAATCCTATTTATAAAAAGGTCGAGACAAGCCTCTTTTCAATTTTCTTTACGGGTTGTTGTTAACGAGTTTGTCACCATCTTATGCTTACCTCGCAACAAAGCCCCTGTTAGAGCTAGCCAGGGGACTTAATGTTGATGGTGGTTTTTTAGACAAGGGTAAAATCATAAAACCCCATGACCTAGTGTTACCCACAACACATTGAATAAGAGCATTTAACTCGGGTGTAAATAATTAATAGGGGTATTTTTTCAAAATACCAGATTAGGGTTTTCAACACAGAACCCTAATTCCAAAACTAAGCGCATCTTTAGCACCATGGCAACGATGCCAAACCAAGTCGCATCTCTGCGCACCATGGCAACAATGCCAAACCAAAGCCGCATCTTGCGCTGACATGGCAACCATGCCAAACCAAGCCGCACTCTGCGGCGCACCATGGCAACCATGCCAAACCAAGCCGCACTCTGCGCGCACCATGGCAACCATGCCAAAACAAGCGCGCATCTTGCGCACCATGGCAACCATGCCAAACCAAGCCGCGCTCTGCGCACACCATGGCAACCATGCCAAAACAAGCCGCATCTTTGCGCACCATGGCAACCATGCCAAACCAAGCCGCATCTTGTGGCGCCATGGCAACCATGCCAAGCCAATGGCTCGCGCACCATGGCAACCATGCCAAAACAAGCCGCATCTTGCGCACCATGGCAACCATGCCAAACCAAGCAGCGTCTTTGCGCGCCATGGCAACCATGCCAAACCAAGCGCACCCTGCGCACCATGGCAACAACGCCAAATTCCAAGCCGCTATGCCTTTGGCCCACGCCAAACATAGCGCCCTAGGCTTGCAAGACTTGCAACTAGGTCAACATGGCCGCACGTTCCATTGGCACATGCCAACACGTGTCGCAAACCATACTTCAAGCCGCTATGCCTTTGGCCCACGCCAAACATAGCGCCCTAGGCTTGCAAAACATGCAACTAGGTCAACATGGCCGTGATGGCACATGCCAACATGATGGCACATGCCAACATGTAAGCTTTAGTTTCCTATCAAGGTCATGACCCTAAGGCCACATGCCCGCTAGCTAGTTTCCCTAGCAAAATCACGGCCCTAACGGCCACGCATGCCATTGGCACATGCCAACATGCTCGCTAGCTAGTTTCCCTATCAAGGTCACGGCCCTAATGGCCATGCATGCCATTGGCACATGCCAACATGCCAACATGCATGCCATTGGCACATGCCAACATAGCTAGTTTCCCTAGCAAAATCATGCCCGCTAGCTATTTCCCTAGAAAAATCACGGCCCTAACGACCCACGCATGCCATTGGCACATGCCAACATGCTCGCTAGCTAGTTTTCCTATCAAGGTCACGGCCCTATGACCATGCATGCCATTGGCACATGCCAACATGCTCGCTAGCTAGTTTCCCTAGCGAAATCACGGCCCTAATGGCCATGCATGCCATTGGCACATGCCAACATGCCGCTAGCTAGTTTCCCTAGAAAATCACGGCCCTAACGGCCATGCATGCCATTGGCACATGCCGACATGCTCGCTAGCTAGTTTCCCTATCAAGATCACGGCCCTAATGGCCACGCATGCCATTGGCACATGCCAAATACACACACTTGGTAGCCCAACTTGCAAACCATGCAACCTACCACCAAGGCATTAAGCACATGCCATTGGCACATGCCAAACACTCACTGGGTAGCCCAACTTGCAAACCGTGCAACCTACCACCAAGGCATTCCGCACATGCCATTGGCACATGCCAAACACACATCTGTTTGGTAACCTAACTTGCAAACCGTGCAACCTACCACCAAGGCATTCCGCATGCCATTGGCACATGCCACACGCGCCACTAGTAGCGCCACTTGCACTCAAGATGCAACCAACACTCGAGACATCGACACAAGCGGGGATGCTTCTTTAGGGTTTTGGTTTGGCGGTCACTGACATGCGGCGTACACTACGCTCACATTAAGAAAGCGTGAAAAGGAATAAAGCGGTCAAATAAAAGGAAATAAAGGTGAAAAACGTTTTCACCCATTAAACCATGCGGTTACCACCTCCTCCCATTATTTCACCCTTTACTCTCTTCCTTCATGAGGCCGGTACGTTTCAATCTCGACTTGTATAAATAGGTCTTACCTATTTTCACCGGACAACGAGGTCTCGGTCGGGAGAAATATACTACACTTACACTCTCGGAAAGGCAACTTTGCAAGCTCTCCCAAAAGCTTCTATCTCTTGCAAGCTTCCTAAGCTTTCACTTTACGATACAAGTCGAGATACTACTCTCCTCAACACCTTTCTTTGCTTCCTCCCCAAATCAACCCTTCTCCTCCACTTTGTGACCGAAGCAAATCCGGAACGGCCATTTCTTGGTTTAGGCCGGACTTGTACGGATCGATCTCTCGAATCTACAAAGTGCTCACGTGCAGCACATTTGTTTAGGGTTTGAATCAATTTCTCACTCACCCACCGAAATTACCGAAATCAGCAGAAACGATTTTCACCCATAAACAACACTATCTAGTTTGTTCACATTTACATTTCTGTAAAAATATAAATTGCAAAATGCATTACTTTTAACAGTTTTAACCTTAGAATTTTGATTGTTCATATTACTAGAGCTCGAATTTTGAAAGTAAATAAGATCCTTTCTTATGTTATTTACCAGATCAGTTGGGTTGGGTTTAATCCCATCTAAGGCTACACTACACCCAAGTAAACCGGAGAATATTTGCACAAGGATCCCTATTATGTTTTTTTTTTAGCCACATTACACACCAATTTTTGAAATCTAAATTCATTCCTTTATAAAACACAGGACAAAGAGACATTCTTCTCCAAATAGCCTTAGAAAAAGTACATTCAAGGAACAAATGGTCTGTAATTTCATTAACAAATTTATTACACACAACACAATGAATATCTATAGTAATATGTCTTCCTTACCTTTCTTTAACAGGCAGACAATCACTAAGAGATTTCCATAAAAGCATTTGAACTCTATAGGTATCACTTTAAGCTTCTATACGTTAAAAAATACCCTAATATCTAGATGATTATTTATGATTATTACAATCACCAAGAGATTCAGCAAATGGCCAAACATTTTATTCACTGCAGATGAAACGACCATAGTATTCGTATTTCGTACCACATTTTTGTGCAGTTGCTGAGTAGCGTCCTTCTTTGCCTCCCATGTCCGTGGGAGGGGGCCTAATTACCAATTGAGTGATGATAAATGAGCAGATTGAGTCCGGAAGTATGTCCCGAGTAAGAGAGGAAGCGCTCCCATCTTCCCTTTTTCTAGATCATTAAAAAAATTGGTGTTAGCGAGTTTCGAACTCAGATCACTGGTGTTATTACCCAACTACTTTACCAATGTACAGGGGCGGAGGCACATGCAAGGGTGGGTGTGCAATTGCCCACCCTTAGTTGCCAAACTCCTCTACTAAGTAACAATTTCTCTAGGGCCAAAATTGAAATATTGACTTTTTGCACCCCTGTAGAAATGACTTTGCACCCCCTTTAGAAAGCTCACCTATGTTGAAGCTAAACAAAAATTGAGAATTCCATTATCTACGGGCTGTGCACACTTCAAAAACATCCACGAAGGCATGAATTGAAGACAAACTGGATCACCGATCATTCTTCGAAGAAGAATTTGTAGGAGATTTAGACCAACTCACTAATTCTTGCTAGGGTTAAGCTGTTTTGAAGTTTTGGAGTGAATCATCATGAGGAAGGGTTCATTTGGGAAAAAATTTTGGAGTGGATATCGTGTGTAATGGAAAGTGTACAGTGTGTTGTTTAGATTGCCCACCCTCTTTCAAAATCGTGGCTCGCATTGCTGACAATGTACCACGGCGACACCAGCATAAGTTAAAGTGTTCCCCTCCTGCCAACCAGTGGTGAGGGTGCTTTCGTGTATGGATTCCACTTTCTCTCTCACTCACTCGGGAAGACCACCGGACTCGATCCGTATTAAATATATCATTTCCATTACCGGTTTTTCTTTATCCAATTAGGAAGTTCCAAAACCAAAAAAAAAAAAAAAAGCTTCTAAAAATTATTTTTGTGGGCACACTTTTTTCTGGTTAAATCAAAGCTAAGTCTGGCCTTTATACCCATCTTAGAGTGTTTCCCAAAAACAAGCAAACGAGTGGGAACAACAAAAAGCACACATGGCTAGCTAGTATGTGTCCACGAAATATTTACAAAGCCTAATTCTATATCTACTCTTACTCTTTTAAGTCTTAACTCACTTTTTTAAGGTCTGCCTCTGTCTCCGGCTCTTTCTTCCTCCTTCACTTAACCCTAAACTCAGTCCCCCCCTTATTTGATCTCGGAATACAACAACATCGATCATGAGAATGAAACAAGAACAACAGAATTATTCAAGTTCTGTTGTTACTTAATGGGCTGTCAATGTTGATTCTTTTAAGAACATCAAGTTTGATGATTTTATTTTCGATTGGGTGAGTTTGTTTAAGGAGTAGGTCTTTGTAAACTCCTATTCGCCTCTATTTGTATTCCTTCGGAGGTGCTATCTTGGCACTCTTTCTTATTTATCTTAATCTTACCTTTTTCAAAAACAGAACTATTCAAGTTCTTCAGCAACAACCGAACTTTTCATCCTGATCCAATACAGGCCTCATCCTCAAGTATAATCTTGTTTTCTTTTAAACAAACCCATCTGATCTGTATGATTGGTTTTGTTTGTCAATTAGTTTATATGTTCTGGTTTGGTTTGATTTTTATTTTATTTTCTACGGAAGGTTGGTTTCATCTTTCAAATCAGTAAAATAGCACCTTTAGGGATAAGTAAGAAGAATCAACAAGTTAAGATGGTTCTTTTTTGAGTTGGATCAATATATATTTATTGTAGATGTAAATGCGTCTGTGCAACCCACCATAGTGTGACCAAAAGAAAGAAAACCTCGGGTGGAAGTAAAAAAGCTCTCGTCTTTATGAAAACACCAAAAACAAAAACTATAAAGTAAAAGAAAGCAATCCAAAATGGACATGCATGATTCTTCAGAGTTTTCGTAGTTTTCATAGTTTGTCAAACACGTGTCTTAAAGGTGAACTGAAGGATCACCAAAGCAAACGTGTCGTATCTCTATGGATTAACGAGACGTGTCCTTCATGTGTAGATGATCCCATCCTACTTGTGCAAATCTTTCTTACTCTTTCACTCTCTTTCCAACTCCATTAATCCCTACAAAGACCTCCTCATTCTTCACCCCACAAAAACTAAAAACTGAAAACTTATTAGCTAGCTCCATCCTTTTTCTTCCCAACTCACACTAGACTAGTTTTGGTATACTAGTCGATATATGCACGGATGATGGCAAGGTCAGTACAATCACTTGCAGTGGGGAAAGTGATAGGCGATGTGGTTGACATGTTTACTCCAAGTGTTGAACTTTCGGTTTATTATGGTTCATTGAAAATTACTAATGGTTGTAAACTCAAACCTTCTGTTGTTTCCGGTAAGCCTACTGTTTTTATCAATAATCCTCATCAATCTCCTCAAGCTCAAGGCAATCATTTTTATGATCTTCATCGTTCTGCATCCACCAACCTCTACACACTTGTAAGCAACTTTTTTACATTTGAAGTAATTACTGTGGTTAAACTTCAAACTGTACTACTGTTTTATTCTTATGGTAATATATTGATATATTTGCATGCAATATTGTATTAGGTGATGAGTGATCCAGATGCACCAACTCCAAGCGAACCTAGTATGAAAGAGTGGCTCCATTGGTAAGTTATTTGAATCAAAATAATTTACTGTCCGTCCATGTTATTGTATTACTGGGTCTGGGTGGTAAAGTTTCTGCGTGATCATACTAGTTACATGAATATGTTCATCGATCAAGAAAATATATTACTCCTGTTTTTATTCATTTCATTAACATGCAATCAAATATAAACTTTATTTCTTTAAACTACTTGTATCTGTATTCTTTTTGAGTTCTGAGTGAGTTTTTTGGCATTGATCACCTAATTAACTGGATATTCCCTGTGATTTGTTTTTAATTGTAGGGTTGTTGTTGATATCCCCGAAGGATGTGATTCTACAAGAGGTTTGTTTTTGTTATCCTGCAATGCATAACTTTGTTAGAATTATGAAACGTTAACTGGTGCATGATTGATAATCATAAAATAACGCGTCTTAGTCCCTAAACTGCCAACCACATTAACAAAAGTGGATTGAGAGATTAGGTGATAAAGCATATTTAAGAATTAACTATCTATGAATGCTATCTATGCATGCGTTAGTTGAGAATCTTGAGATAAGATCACCTCGAGTTGGATTTCTTTTCATTTTTTATATATATATTTTTTTTGGAAATAAAAACAGTTTTTTATCTGGTTTTGCAAATAAAAACATCCAAAAGATGACGTTGTGGTAATATAAAATAACTTCTCACTGAAACGTCAGAAGTAGAGATCAGTCAAATCAAAAGCAGTAAGCCAATAGTTGCTAGCCTGTTGGAGATGTATTAACGTAACCTCTTGACTGGATACAGGAAGAGAAGTGGTGCCCTACATGGAACCTCGCCCACCAATTGGCATTCACAGGTACGTGTTCACTCTGTTTCAGCAGAAAGGTCCAATGGTATTTGGAGGACCAGTTTTGATGAATACTAGGGGAGATGCACTTATGGTTGGGAACAATGGCCATGAAGATGGAGAGACCGACTTGCCTTGTCGTGCTCATTTTAACACTCGCAATTTCGCAGCTCAGAATGGATTTGATCTTCCTGCTGCCGCAGTATTCTTTTACGCACAGAAAGAGCCTGCATCCAAGAAACGTTGATATGTTTATTTCATTTATGTTGTCCCTTTAATTAAAATATCAAGTTGTACAGTTTAATTAGAAAATATCAACAATTAATGTCAAGTACCTTATTATAATTAGTCATTGGCAATGTGGTAGGCCCGTTCATTGGCTGCTTTTGTCAGGCCTTTCCGATGAACCAAAAGGTTCATCTGCAGTATCAATTGGCTCTTGGAGATTTCAAGTTTTCCGAGAAGAGTGGGTGTAGATCGAGAGAAAACGCTAATTAAATAGTTTATCCAGTGCCCAATGGTGTGGAATACCCGAAAATGCTGGAAATCCCCCACCCAAAAATTTTGGTGTGTGTTATTGGAGCGGACTGTTTTAAGGGTGGGGTAGGGTGAGAAAAATCGGTGGATTCACGGAAAAGTGGGGATGCAACTTCCGTGGAATACCCCTGAAAATCCTTCACGGAATTGATTGTTCTGACAAGGCGGGCCAGATACCCTACCCAGGCCCTTGAGCATCGGTACCCCCACACCTTTAGTAAGCACTTTGAAATCTAGTGATATTGGTATTGCGTACCAGTGTTTGATCATACATAGTACTGTTGCTGGGTATTTGGCTTTACCCTCATGGGAGGGGCCTAATTTTGAGTTTTTCATTGTTGACTGGGTGCAGTGGCTGCTGGGTCTCATGTTTGCTTTATGCTCATGAGAGGGGCCTAGTTATATATGAGTTTTCTTGTCAATCTCATATTCAAAGAAAAGAATTTAAAGTTTTTTTTTGGGATTTATCATGATTTTTCGGGGACATAATACTTATGTAGCAAATTTTGGTTTATGCATCAACTTTGTCAACCACCTTTCCTCTAGTTATAAGGATAATGCGTTGAAATTACTAACCTACCCTTACCTAATTTAATATAAAACCAACCTAATAACCATCAATATATATATAACCACCTCCCACCACCGCCCATCACTGCCGATTACCACCACCACCTCCTCCTATCACCACCGCCGATTACCACCCCACCACCTTCGATTACCTCCTCCTCCTCCCACCACCGCCGCCGATTACCACCACCACCTCCTCCGATTATGACCACCACCAACCACCGATTACCACCACCACCAACCACCACCACCTCTATATATGTATAGCTTAATTTAAATCTTTAACAAAGATATTCTCACAAACCCATTACTTGTCATTTGTTTTTGGTTGAAAAAATGAGAAGTAATCGTCAAAATGAGTTGAAAATGGAAGTTGTGGAGAGGTTTAATGGAGGTTACAGTGTTGAGTTCGGTTAGAACGTGTTTTATAGTTGCCCTAGGTTCTTAACCGAACTCCCTGAACTGAAGAACACTAAGAACAGTTCGGTTCTATATGCTTTATAACTATGTTACCGAACTGACGAGTTCGGTTGTTTCGCATAAATGTATAAAACTGCCATGTAACCGAACTCTAGGGTTAAAAACATAACAAAAAAAAATTTCCATGTAACCGAACCTTACTGTTTTTCCCATTATTTTTATTTCTGTTATAACCGAACTCTATCAACTTTGTTCGGTTGTTTCGCAAAATTTTAAAAGCTGCCATGTAACAAGAACTCTAGGGTTAAAAACATAAGAAATTTTTGCTTGTTAAGTTCGGTTGGTTGTGCGAATTGATTTCAAGTTTGCGAAACAACCGAACTTATTAAACTTAGTTCGGTTGGATCGCAAAGCATGCAGTTTGCGAACCAATATTAACCTTATACACTTAGTTAAAATTTATTTATACGTAAAGTTCGGTTAGTTGCGAACCAACCGAACATGACGTTGCATTTCAGAACTTCCATTAATATGGAGTTCGGTAACCTGCGTGTTTGGATCAAGCAACCGAACTACACCTTCAAACTAGTTCGGTTACTTGTTCATCTCAAAAGGCAACCGAACTACACCTTCGGGGATGAGTTCGGTTACTTGTTCATCCTCACAAAGTTCGGAACTACATCTTGGATGAGTTCGGTTACTTGTTCTTCATATAAAGTAAACGAACTGTTCAAAATCCAGTTCAAAATTTTACATTTTTAGGGAAGTTTTTACCAATTTAACATACATTATCTAAGTTTGGAGCATACATGTTCACCCAAATACTCTTCCTCCGGTTGTGGTTGATAAAATCCATCACTTGAATACTCAAAGGGGGGTGAATTGGAAAAAAAAATTATTTTCCATGTTTTTCTCCTTCATCTTCTCTAACTCTACTCTCACAATAATTCTACTCAACTAATAATAAACCCTTCTTTTAATTTAATCTCACTAATTATTTTTAACTAAATCATTTCACTAATCATAACTTAAAATTAATTAAGAGGGTAGATTAGGTATTAAATAAATAACTAGATATGGGGTGACCTAGAATTACTTCTAATGTCTTTACCCAAAATAAAACCATGGTCCCCCAAAAAAAAACCATGGTCCCAAAAAACCGTTCAAAGAAAAACATCTAAACATGTCCTTTTTACCTAATCATGCCCAATTAGGCCCGTTTCATGATTTTATTAATCTTGGATTCGTGTATGCTAAATGCATTCCAAATCCGTTCCACCATCATAAACTAATCATTAAAGGGAAGAAAAGACGTGCAGCATTGTGCATAATTTTATGGAGAAGCTTCATTCCATTATTGTTCTTTTGATGTTAGATGCCTTTCTGGCCAGACGTGCATTTTTTTCTCTGTCGACGGAACATGGTGTTTTTATCTTCAACAAAATATATTTGGGTATTGATTTTCTGTTAATTAAGTGAGAACAACAATATCCAATATTTGAAAGGAAAAAAAAGTTGGGTATTGAGTAGGTAGGCTCTTCTTCAGCCTTCTTTTTTGATACTAAAGGAAATTATTGATCATTTGTTGTAACAAACATAGTCTTCCTCGGTCCACTTGGTAATACCAGGAGGAAAATTGGAATCATAAAAGAAACATAGAGCTTCAGTCACCTTTCTTGCTAGGGTTACATGAGCTACACTATTACCTAGTCTGTTAACTACTTTGCAAACCAAAACTCACTACTTAAGAATTTGTTCCCGATTTGCAGAGACTAAATGGTGATTCAACAAGTGCAGTTGTGATTGAAGAATTCAACAAGTGCAGTAGATTGTGGGTCTTCACTGTTAATAGAATTGACTACATTTTCACAGTCGAACTCAAGAACGACATTATTGAATCCACACTCGTCCATCCAATCTACTGCCTTGACCAGAGCTTTGCATCCGAAATGTTCAACTCCCATCTCTGCGTCCACCGCTTTTTCCAAATGAAAGCCTTTAACTCCTCATTTTTTTTTTTTTTTTTTTTTTTTTTTTTTTTTTTTTTTTTGTTGTTGTTGTTGTTGAAGGCAAGATAAGATTAACTAGAAGAGAAAGAGTGTCAAGATAGCACCCTTAGAAGATACATGGAGAAATATGAATAGAGAGGTTACACCAACTACTCCCTAAACAAATTCACCCAATCGAAAATGAAATCATCAAGTCTGATGTTCTTAAAAGAATCAACACTAATAGACCAACTAAGCAACAACAACTTGATATCAATAATAAGAGAGCGGAAAGTTTTTCGACCTTGTTTCTTTGCTATTAGAATATCATTTCTTTCCAACCACACTACCCACAATATCGCGAACGGTAAATATCTCAGAAAGATAAGAGGCTTGGTCGAAATCTTCAATTTCCACTTCCATAAGAATTCCATAATTGTTGTCGGGTGAGCCCAACCAAAACCCAGTTGCTGTAAAAAATTGTCCCAAATTTGGACCTCAATTCCTCGCTAATGAAAATCCATTAATTACTTCTCCATGAGCATGTGAGTAATCATGATGAGCATAACAGCACAAAAAAGCAACATTTATTTTTTTTCTTGTCGTTACTACAGTATAATTTTCAAGGAATATCTAAAATATAGCACTACTCACCCTTCGTAGTACTTTGGCAACTTCTTCGTATTAGGACCAATCGTAGCACTAGGAACAATGTGCTTATCCCAAGGGAAATCATTGAGATTGAAATCCATTACTTGGTTACCGTGCTTGCTTGAAGTCCCAGGATGCGTAACATCACTCAAACCCCTCATACCAGCACCACCAGTTGTAAAAGCATCTCCTAGCATATAGGAAACTTCTGCCACCTGCCATTCAAAATCACATTTCTAGCCTTAAAACCTTGCAGCGATGGTAAAAAAGTTTGATTCAAGATAGCGTATATACAGTTAAAACATATTAAAAAGTGCTTGATTCTAGTGGACAAAGTTAAAAGATAGAGTACATACTGTTTTGTGCATGGCTATAAATTCAACTAGGACGCTTTCCGCAACTGTCAATAGTTTATCAATCGACAGCCTAATTTCATCCAACTGATCGTTTGTGGCAGTGCCAAACAGTTTAACCTGTAGTACATTCAATTCAGATGAAGGCATGTAAGGAATCATGATTAAAGTAAACACTGGTAAGAAAAGAATGCGTGCTTACCCCGAGTCTGACTGTTTCACTGTGCTTTTTACATATAAGATCCAACCGAAGATTAATTAGAGATGATTCAAATAGAATCCTCCACAAAGCAATACATCCAAGTGGAGAGCCTCCGCCAGTAAGATCAGAACACCTGACTGAATTTAGTTTCCCTACTGTTTCATTTATCAGCTCTGATGTTTCCTTGGCAGCCTCAGAAAACGCACAATGAAACGGAGAACGGGTGTCACCGGACCGATTGCCTCGCTCTATACAGTTGTAGTGCATATTGATTACATCTACAAAACATCCAAGCAGCATTTCTGCGGCAGATTTTCTTTCAACGCCTTGCTCCTGGAGATTTTTTATGCACCCTCCAAAATCATCTAATATTTCATCATTTTGCATAACCAATTGCTTGGGATGATCATTAAAGCTGCAACATTCATCAAGAAGATACTGATCCAGCGATTCCTAGAGCAGAAACTCGATAATTTAAAAACATAAAAAAAGGATACTAACTATAACATTTAATGGTCTCGATAATTAAGAACAAACAGGAAATATGTACATTGAATCTTACGTACCTTTGATTTCTTGAAACGTGAAACAAAAACCAAGATGATGTCAAGAATCTTTTGGACTCCTTGATAGATGAGGGACTACTAAAATATGAATCCTTGAGTTTCTTCAGCAACCATACCGATTCACGTGACATTGTACACAGACTATCGAATAGGTGCTGAAATATCGAAAGAAGGTTAAGTAATTCGGAATTAGCAAAGATACTTATTGATTCAGCAGGTTAAAGACTTACCTTTTGTTGCCAAATATAGGAGTCCACGGCGTGCTCGGAACTGATACGAGGACACTTGTGCCTATCTCCATCATCATCAACAGTAACTGCATCAGATTTTCTCAATCGTTCCAGATGCTCGGAGAAACTCTTTGCAACCAACCGCTGCTCCTGCTGTATCTTGATGAGGTGATCGAGGAAAGACTCCAGCAACTTAGCCTATCAAGAGACGCAGACATGCCACAGTCATAAAAAATATGCCAAATCCTATCCTAAACCAAAATAAAGCAAAGATGGCATTTCCAGCAGTAAATATTAGTTACCTGTTCTCGCCTGAAATGATCGCCAGATTCTAAACGAATTCCTTGCAAAAGTTTCATCAACGACAAGCTTCCACCATAGAATTTATTTGCAACCACAACATCTGGCGACTCCTTAAGGGACAACCAACATCCATCTTGAGGGTACCTAATATTGATGTCATGATCCTGTACCAATATGATAAAATCACGAGACATGAGATTGGAATAAAGGCAGAGATGCGAGGAATAAAAAAAAGTTAAACTTAGTTGCGTACCTCATTGGAGGCATACGTTTCCAGGCCAGACGGTTCTAACAGGTCAAGAAACGCAGAGAATGACCTCCTGTCATTGTACTTCTTGTGGATATCCGTCCAGTCATCTGCATAACATGCTGCTTTTTGGAAAAACATCTTAAGTGAAGACTGTAAATCAATTGATGGTTCCTTGATTTCAGATCTTGGATACATAATTTGTTTTGGGGAACCATCATATGCAACTCTAGAACTTAAGTAATTGAAGTATCTGTCTATCCATGTAACTGGAGCACCAGAGTTGTTCCTTCCCTTGCCTACTGGTGGCTTGTTCCTTTTCTTGACTACTTTAACACTTAAGTTATCGAAGTATCTTTTTACCCATTTATCATCCTTGATAGCTGAAACACCAGTATCATCCATGGTTGCTCAAACACCAGTACCGGAGTTATTTGTTTAAACAATAATAGCCTGCACAAAACTGAGTTTCGTAGTTTTCCTACCTTGCCACCTAAGATATACATGCTTCAATATTTCCTAAAAGCATTATAACTAGAAAAAGAAATTAGGAAAGCAATAAGATCACTCGGGAAAAGGAAACCCTAAATTTAACATAAACGGGAATGACTTAGTTAGCTAGATTGCCTAGGTCATGCCATAACAATCAGCTACAGTACAAACAAAACTCTCGTACAGTTCGATAACCACTTGGACCAAAACTCATAACAAAACTTTATTCCAAGAATAAACATCGTGATTTTACATGGAACCTCGCCCGCCAATTGATATCCACAGGTACGTTTTCACTCTGTTTCAGCAGAAAGGTCCAATGGTATATGGAGGACCAGTTCTGATGAGCACTCGGGGAGATGGTTGGGAACACTGGCCATGAAGATGGAGAAACCGACTTGCCTTGTCGTGCTCATTTTAACACACGTAACTTCGCAGCTCATAACGGATTTGATCTTCCTTCTGCCGCAGTATTCTTTTACGCACAGAAAGAACCGGCATCCAAGAAACGTTAATATGTCATTTATGTTGTCCCTTTTATTAAAATATCAAGTTGTACAGTTCAATTAGATAATATCAACTGGTAAAATGTCAAGTACCTTATTATAATTAGTCATTGGCAGTGTGGTAGGCCCATCCACTGGCTTCTTTCGGCGAGCCTTTCGTATGAAGCAAAGGTTCATCGGCAGTGTCAATTGGCTCTTATAGATTTCAAGGTTTCCGAGGAGTGGGTATAGATCGAGAGAGAAACACTTATAGGTTCTTCTGACAAGGCGGGCCAGAGACCCTTCCCAGGCCCTTGAGCATGGATGCCCCACACATCCTTGGAAATCTAGTGATATTGCGTGCCTGTGTCTGATCATATGATTCTTCATATCCGTACTAGTGACTGGGTGCGGTGCAATAGCTGCTGAGTATCATATTCGGCTTTATACTCATGGGTGGGGCTAGTTTTGAGTTTCCTTGTCTATTAGGAAGTTCAAAAAAAACCATCTAACATGTCTTTTTTACCTAATCAACCCTAATTAGGCTCGTTTCATAATGGAGAAGCTTCATTCCATCATTTCTTTCGATGCTCCTAAGATGATGTGCCTTGATGGTTTTTCTGCTTTCCGGCCAAACATTTTATTCCGTCTACTGAAAGCGATGTTTTTAACTCTAGTAACAAAAATATTTGGGTACTGATTTTATGTTGATTAAATGACTAGAAAAGTATCTAATATTTAAAAAAGAAAAAAAAAGAAAAAGAAAAAGGTGGGCCTCCGTTGGAGGGATTAGTAACTAGCTGCAAGTTTTTCTTTCACTGCTTATTTGAGATATCATGAAACGACACAAACTAAACAACGCGATATAACATCATATGAAAAGTGTCATTGACTAAAGTCAAAATGTCGTTGTGTTATAACTTTTGTTAACTTAGACAACGATACTTAGTTACTTCGTCGTTCACTAAAGTCAAAGTGTCGTTGTATCATGACTTCAGTTAACTTATACAACGACGTGTATTGTTTCAATGGTAAGATATTCCCATCCTATGGTTAGCATTTTCTCTAGAAATAAACGAACCAAAATCTTATCTATCCAACGAAGAGAGAGAAAAAACAGGTTATCTTCGTCTATATCACTACTTTCTTGGTCTCTCTTCTTCTTCCTCGCATTGTTTACTGTGTGGAAGTGATGTTCTCAATTGTTGGACCGCTAAATCAGTATCAAAATCTCAATGGTTGTAGTCGATAATTCTTTTTTCTTATCCTCTCGTTCTCCTCCCAGATGGAACCCTAACTTTTTCAGATCCTATTTTCTTAAGAACCAAAAAGAAACCAGTTTTTCTTGTAACCTTCTTCATTTCTCCAGATCCACTTGCTAATTACCTAAATGAATCGACCTTGATGAATCTAAAAACCACCACTATGAACCAGAAAGAAAGACTGATTCAACCTTTCTCTGGAAAAGGTTCATTTCATCTAATATCATTGCAAGTTGTTTCATCCAATATTATTGTTTCAATCGGATCATAAGGTGTTCCGATTAAAACTCATATGTGAAAAGTCACAATATGTTGAATCAATTTGTGTTTACATGAGTTGTGTTTAGCATAAAATATTTGTTTCGGGTTTTCAACTTTTGTTATTGGCACGCATTAGTTAAAACCGATTCAACCTTTCTCTGGAAAAGGTTGCTTTTGTTGTTGTTCTTTTGTTCTTGCGAGAGGATGACAACACTATGGGGGATAGTTCTTATTTGAACTTGCGCTTAATGATAAATATTTCTAAGGAGAAGAGGATGCGAAATCTGAGATAACGAATTTGTTAGTTAATCGTTTTCTTGTTTAAGAAAAGCCAGTTTATCTTGCATGTATTTTTCTTTTTCTTAACAAAATTTCGAAACAACTGATATATATATATTCCATTATGTTGTTTATGGATGTGTGTGTGTGATTCCATTGTTTCCGGTTAAAAAAAATTGTGTCAAATATTTGGCTTATTGTTTGATATCTTCTTTGTTGTTGGGTATCAAGTGTTTGCTTAATGAAATTCGGTGCAATTGCGGTGCTATAATGTCTATGTTTGTTTCAATTGCTTCCGGTTAAGAAAATAATTGTGCAAGTCAATTTGTTTTTGTTTGTATGTATAGTTTATGGCTTAACAAAATACGATATCATTTGTTTAGTCCAATTTGATTTCGGATAAGAGAAACTAAGTTAATTTTGATCTTAGTTAGACTTATCAAATTCGGTTATTCAAGAAAAGCTAGTTAACTAACCTAGTATTAAACCTAAATTACGTATCAAACGAATCCTCCAATTTGTAGTTTCCTTGATAACGTATTAAACCTAAATTACTTGTTGTTTCGGTTTTAATATTAGTTATCTAAAGTGGTATGTGAAACCTTCGTGCTTAACTCTTATAGGTTGTTTACAAGTATTTTAGATTTATAAGATCCTTTCGGTTTGTCCTTTATATTTTTTATTTTGTGACAAAAAGTGGGATAAATATATGGAGTAAACAAGTTATTTGTAATCACTAAGGAAATGGCAGTTATGCTTAAACGTTATATCTAACGAAAGAGTAAAGCATTGACTAAGGGGGAGAAACATATCATATTGTTGTTGTAGTAATCTGTACTTCAAAAAGGGGAATAAAAAAAGATGTTCGGATTGAATATCCACCTAGCTTACCTTTAGGGGGAGTATAAGCTTTGTTATTCTGATCTCAACAACGGCATTTATTGATTGAATATATGCAGGTTATTGTGTTGTTGAAACATAGGATCAAGTGTAAGCAAAATCAATTCTTGTAATTTTTTTTATCTATTTATATTAAGAGTTCCGTCACTAAAATTGACAAAGGAGGAGATTTTTAGAGAATAACTCGGTTGAACCCACCAAATGTTGGTATTTCAAGTTTGGTTGTCATATGAATCAAAACTCATATAAGAGTCGCTTGATTACGTACTAGAGACAACTTCGTTTAGGTTAGACTAGAAAAACTAGGAATGTTGAGACATACAAGTATTACTCGAAGGCCTGAAGAACGTGAAGAAGTAACGAACTACAATGACGACATCATCCTTCCTCTTGAGGTTAGTAATATTGACTTGAACCATTTCATTCTTTAACGTATCTTTCAAGTCGTGCTATATTGAAAACATAATCATAATTTGTGTATGAGACATATTACTCTAGTAGTGAGACATGATCATATGATCATTGTATTTAGAGAATCATACTATGAAATATAACGTTTATCTTTTGAATTTCGTAGATATGACATCGACATAATCTTATAATGTTGTTATAATTAATATGTGAGTTGGTTATGGTGAAGATTTCATCCTAGGAAACAATGTTTTACATTCGTTTAAAGGAAGTACATTCATGACCTTGTTTTTTGAATCGAAAAGGGAAATCGCCAGGATTATTGGTACGGCTATTCATAAAAAATCTTTGGATTACCAATATGGGCGAGATGGTAGAACCGATCGTAAATCAGTTATGTATCTTGGTATAACTAATCACAATGCGTGACTTATGATTTGGTATGACTAGTTTTCTTTAATTAGAGTAACCGATCCTAAGTAATCACCATGAGATGGTATGATTGATATTTGTAATTGGTGTGACTAATCCTAGTAATTGGTGTGACCGATCACAGAGAGTTGTGTAATCGATACTTGTAATTGATGTAACCGGTCCTAATAATTGGTGTAACTGATCCTGGTAACTGGTGTGATCGATCACAAGCAATACCATAAGTTTTTGGTAACCGCTCTTGATAATTGATGTAACCGATCCAGCAGGTAACTGATGTAACCGGTCCTGGTAACTTGTGTGACCAGTCAAAAGTGTTTTCATATTAAGGTATAACCGATCCCAGTGATTGGTAGAACCAATTGAACCTATGTATGTTATTATATATTTGACCAATCACATAGTTGTCTTCGAATACATATGAACCAATTCTAAACTTGTTTGGAAGTATGGTATTATCAGTTCCAATAATCTTAAACCTAAATGATTCTGTCTACTTATAAATTCCTAAATAAAAACTGAACAAAAATAAACCCTATAAAATCAATACAATACAATACAATAGCGAAACTCAAGACTCAAATTCATAAAAATTGAGAATTTAGATTGTTAGGGTTTCTGATGGATATCTAGGGTTTGAAACGAAATTGGGATTATCAATGATTGGGTTTGATTTATGAAAGATGGGTTTTGGTTCATCAGATTAGAGTTTAGGAGAAACGGGTTTTGGTTTCGAAATTTTAAATTTGATTTCTCAGTTCTCAGTTTTGGGAAAAAAAGATAGAGGAGGAGAAGTCGATAAAGTTTAGGAAAAGAGATAGGAAAATAAGAAAACACAGAGGAAATGAGATTCTATACACTTTTAAGCCCTCAACCATCTAAATAATTACAAGCGTGACCTTTTTTCTTTTTTTTCTTTTCGGTAATTAGTGTTTAGTGCAACGTAATTTTTTTTTATGTCCAACAGATTAAGGTGTGCAACGCGTATATCCATTGCTAAACATTGGAAAATCCTGGATTTGGTGTAGTGGTAGTCGTATTGTCTCGATCTAGTATCTATAGACAATCACACTAAGTGTGAATACTGGTTAGTTTTATCGTCTTGACTTTGTCCATAGACGGTCACTTTCGGTAAGAATATTTAAAAGATTGTGGTGTATTTGGGTACTCTCGTCTTTTCAAAAATCCATACTCATAATATCAACTCTTATAGTTGTCGTTACTTTCTCAATTTTTAGAATAGCTGTGGTACTATCAAATTGGATTAATATATCTATTAGAGGATCGAATCGCTTCATACTAAGAGGATTCATCTGAAATGATGTCCAATCAGCTTCACAATCCTTAAAGGATTCCGGTAACCATTTAGATAGTGTATTTTTAGGTGTAAGGTGTAAGGTATGTTTGAAACATCTCATAACCTTCTCAAAATTTTACCATTTTCCAAACTATATGATTGGTAAATATGAATATAAAACCCCCACTACAAAAAACCTTATATGTAGTCAATGACGTAGCAAAGAAACATACTGAGCTACCATAATCATGTCTAGTGCAATCACACACAATCTCAAAAGAATTATTACTGAACTAAATTAGTGAAAACTAATTTACAATCAGACTATAAATATTTTTATCTCTTTTAAAATTCTATTTTCATTGAAATGAAATAGATTCAAAGAGAGAAAAAAATTCATTTATAAAAACATACACCATCTTCACTCAAGTCTTTCATGTCAAATGGTAAATTAAGCATGTTCTCAATTTCATTTTAATCATATAAATTAGAATAAAAATAAAACACTTATGCATACAAAACAAAGAGTATTGTGCATTTCACTTTCGTTAATTGTGAAATAATTCGAATGAATCAAGTAAACACTTTTATTTATTTTTTTATAAATTGTTGTAAAGTTGTTTTCGGAATATAAATGATAACTTATATGACTTCTTTTATTGTAGAAACTACACAGTTTTCCATGCTTGATTTACATAGATTCTCATCTTTAACTTACACAAAAGTATATATTTCTACTTATGACTATAACAAATCATACATCCAAGAAAAAACATCAACAAAACAAGCATGTAAGTTCTTTTAGCGACATGATCGCAAGTGTCAACGATTTTGTGTTTGCTTATTTATATCAATAGGCTCACAAAAAAAAAATTCGAAAATTAAATTTTTAAAGAACAAGGTTACTCTAATGGCGGTTATCTTCCAAATCATAAGCAATCAAATATTCATGACTAAATTTTAACCTCACTATAAATACTTTTCTAGGATCATTCATCCTCATTTTTCTAGTTTCTCTATTTTTAAATCAAAGATGTTAAAATGTAAGATATGGAAGCCCCACTATTCTTTCACTCAATCAAGTATATCAAAAGAATATCCAAATTCCAGTCATTAATGTGGAAAATTAATGAACCAATGATTTAAATCCAAATCGTTTTACAGAATATAAAAATTCAAACAATTTTCGTGGAAACAACATTGCCTAATTCACTACTCAGAAAATCATATTTGATACCAAGAAAAGTTACTGGAAGCATTTTTATAAAATTCTCAAATATTCTATCTCATCCAATATCATTGCAAGTTGCGTTAAATTACATACATGTTATTCAAAAAAATCACCAAGTTTAGAGGAAAACATAACATGCTCATACTCATCATATTTCAAACATTCAAATTCCATGTCATGTTATGATAAAACTTTATGTTAGATTCAAACATTAGTTTCATCTATAACATATCATTTGTAGTAGTTCAATGATCAAATTTCTAATCTCAATCTTGTTAGATAGGCGAAAAACTAGATCCTTTCTCATTTCGGAAGTAAAAACATCTTCAACAAGATAGTTCTACCCGAAATAAATTATTTGAGATCATACCAATAACGAAAATCCTAGTGATGTGAGTATACATCAACACCACTTTCTTTCAAACGATTCGGCTCAACTTTTGAACCATAACTATCAAAAAAAACAAGGTGTAAAACACCAAAATATACCAACATCTCACCGTATCCACAATTCACATTAAATAGCTTCGAAAAGCATTATTAATAACATTTGATATCCTTGCAATTCGTGCAAGTATACCAAAGGAATTCATAATCAAGATAATGTTCATTTCTTGATGAGAGTTGATGTTCATATTTGTTTTGACTAGGTTTCATTATTTCGGTTTTGGTTTCGTATTATATTCTATCTCATAAGTCCAAACTTATATGAGTCACGCATTTATCTTAATACACAATATTTCTCAATATCTTGTTTCCCGAAAAGTCATTTTAAGATTGAACAATCAATTTATTTTCAATCTAGAGTGCAATTATTTGATTACAACAATGTCTACAAATAGTTCATCAAACATACCTCTTTTGATTTGAAATCTGAATTGGTCATAAACCATTTTCCATTCTTTTCACACCAACATAGAAATCAGCAAAACCGTTGCTCCACTCATCGATTAGTTTCCCGCAATTTTATTTCATTGGAAAGAGTTAATTAGTATTTGGGTCCTAGATTTTGGTACAGTAGAGGATTTGGGTCCCAAATTTGTCCAATTTAGTGTTTGGGTCGTTAACCCATTAGTCAACTATATATCCTAGTCAAGCCGTTAGAAGAATTAACATCCGTTTAGATTATATTTACACAGCTTCACTTCCCTTCTATTGAAAAGAGAACAATTCTCTCCTTCGATCCCTTCATGCAATTTCTTTCCTTATATGAGAAATAAACGATCACCTACATTTTAACCCGATCGATCGTTCAACTTGCATCATAAAAGATTAGGGTAAAATAGAATTGGGTAAATCACACGGCAGCAAAGAATCGATTGATTCTAAGACGATTAAAGGGTTTTTAAGTAGTAGCTAGTTGCTTCGTTGTTAATTGTAGAATAGTGTTATTTATTAACAAAAGAACTGATCAAGTAAGTTTGATTTTTGTTAACTAACTTGGTCGATTTATTTATTTTGTTGACTTATGATGTTTCTGAGAAGATACTTTTATCGTAATTCATTCGTGGGTGTTTCTTTTAGTTCAACTCTTTGTCATATGGTGGGTTTATTTTTCTAGATGGGGACTGTGATGGATGGGGTCTTGTTCCTTTTTGTTTAATTTTGAATTGGATTAGTTGAAGCTGCATTTGGTGACTATTTGAGTGTAAAGGTATGGTTAATCCTATGGATAATGCAAGATGGATTGCCCCAAGAATATTTGGGTACATGACGGTCCACATTTGAACCAAGCCATCAACTATTCAGAGAAGAATGACAAGAGTTAGAGGGAAGCTACTTGATGATGCGCAAGAAAGGAATTCTATATGCAATTAACTCACCAATGGAGCTCACTGATCTCGAATGTAACGCTTATGAATGATCAGAAATGTGTGGTTTACAAAAGATGATTCCTCGATGGATAACACTATTACAAGGTCCTGTACATCAACTGTTCGACATAAGTTCCCAACACTATTAACGGACATTAACAGTTTTAAGCTTTGACCGCTTTGACTAACTGGTCCACGACCCAAACACTATAACGGACAAACTTAGGACCCAAATACTAACGGATACCAAAACTTACGACCCAAACACTAATTAACTCCATTGGAAAATAAAAACTTGCTGAAGTAAGTGAGTTTTCACCTGTCACAATCATTTACATATGGGTATTTGAAACTAAAAAATAAGTAAGGTATGCACTCACATAATTACTTAAAAATAAAATAAGACATGGCACTCCATGTTTCTCCTAAGTTTCAAACAAAGATTCAAAGTTATATAGTTATAACATCATATATATAATTATAACTTTTTACTAAGCATATTATCAAACACATGTAGTGCATTAGTTTGATTTCTAACAATGAATTTCTTTTTCATCACCAAAATAAGAGTATGAAGTAATAAATATTAAAACATGAATTTTAATGTAATTTATTACATCTCAATCTCTCATCACTAATGTCAAGTATCATTTCCTATTTTGGACAAACATACACAACAACTTTGAAATCACCACATCTCTCAATCTAAAAATCCAAACAGGAAATTTCAAAAAGGGTTTTGAAGATAAGTTCATGATGTAAAAGTTTCATTTTACACACAAACCCAAAATATCAACATAGAGATCAAAAAAACTAAATTAATCAATACTAAATTTCTAACTGTCGGAAATTTTCAGCAATGTTATTCAGTTTTGTAAAATACTCTAATTATACTTTTCGGACTCCAAAAATTATGAATTTGGAGGATATGATCCTCATGATTTCTTTTATATATGGTTAAAATTTCTAGACCCAATTCATTTTCTTGTATGAGACAAAAATAAAACTCTACAACATGTTAAAAACTTATGTTTATAATCAATAACTTTTTTCTATGTTAGGTATTCATGATGGAATAATATTATGCATATTACAACCCTAGTCCAACAAAATCAAAAATAAAATTTAACTTTAGGTATCCCGTAACCTAAATTTCCTAACATTAGGTATCCAATAACTTAAGGTATCTGTAGTTGACGTTTAGTACTACCTTCGACGTCTTATGACAGTTGATCTGGTTGGAGATTCCACTCGGAAGGTTGCTGCGCTAGCGATTACATGATCAGCACAACACCTTCGATAGAGCCAAGGCGATTCGGAGTATAGCATCAAGAGAATGAGGGTGTTAAGTATCGAAAGTGGGATGACTTCTTTGTCCTTAGAGCAGGTCCAACGCGAGATTCTAGATGCTTTGGACAGAGATATGAACCAAACAAGATCCAAAGCAAGATCCCTTGGTCTTGAGGATTTTATGGTGAAATTTATTCATCTGGAACCCCGTCTAAAATACAGGTTTAATGAGAAACTTCAACAGCTTCAACAAAGGAAGAATGATGCTGCAGAAGCAGTCGATAGACTTAAACTTTCCTCAAAAGACAGGGTTGATGAGAAGCTTCAACATCTTGAACAAAGGAAGAATGGTTTTTGAAGAACTTTCGATAGACTTAAACTTTACACGACAACTTTCAAATCACCACATCTCTCAATCTAAAAATCTAAACAGGAAATTTCAAAATGGGTATTGAAGATAAGTTCATGATTTAAAAGTTTCATTTTACACACAAACCCAAAATATTAACATAGAGATCAAAAAAACTATATTAATCAATACTAAATTTCTTACTGTCAGAAATTTTCAACAATGTTATTCAGTTTTGTAAAATACTCTAATTATACTTTTCGGACTCCAAAAATTATGAATTTTGGAGGATATGATCCTCATGATTTCTTATATATGTGGCTAAAATTTCTAGACCCAATTCATTTTCGTGTATGAGACAAAAATAAAACTCTACAACATGTTAAAAACTTATGTTTATCATCAATAACTTTTTTCTATGTTAGGTATTCATGATGAAATAATATTATGCATATTACAACCCTAGTCTAAGAGAATCAAAAATAAAATTTAACTTTAGGTATCCAGTAACCTAAATTTCCTAACTTTAGGTATCAAGTAACTTAAGGTACCTATAGTTGACGTTTTAGTACTACCTTCGGCATCTTATCGCAGTTGATCTGGTTGGAGATTCCACTCGGAAGGTTGATGCTAGTGTTCGGTTGTTCAAAGTTGAAGCAGAAATGGGAGAGGAGGAAGCAGTAATTGTTTCTCTTATAAGAGTAAGGACAGGACTAATAACCTTTATTGTTTCTTCTTTATAACCTATATTTGTATTTGTTATCTTATCTTCTTTGCAATTGATAGGAATATGCTAAAGGAGAGAAGAAAACCATCGTTTTTACGAAAAATAAAAACACAAGCTGATGAATTTGTTCGCTTTATGAAATAAAGGAACGGTCAGGCACTATATGAAGGAGGAAATGAAAGGGAAGGGACTTTGTTAGGCTTCCGAGGTGGGGCATTCAACATATTAGTTGCTACAAATGTTTTTTCTAGTGGACTCGATGTTCCACAAGTTTATCTAGTAAGTACTCGTTATTACCAAGGTTATTGGTACTTAACGTTATTTCTTAAGCTGTCATAATTCCCCTCCATAATTTTTGTAAAAATATCATGTATCTTTAGATATTTTTCTTTTGTATTATATATGTGAATCATTTAATATTTTTTTAAGGTTATACATTATGAGTCGTTAATGATTTTAGAGAACTTCGTTTGAAGAACTAATCGAACAGGACGTGCTGGAGATGTAGGTACTGCAATTCTAGTTCATTCAAAAAAACAGATTAAACTGTGGAAGACATTGAGCGCGCTCTATTTTTAAATTTCACAGAGGTGAGTAACTATTATCCACCTAAATGTTTAGTTACTTTCAATAACTAGTAGTTCTTTTCAGTGCCACCTCAATATTTTTTTTCTCATATTCAACTCCCTGGGATTGATAAGGGCGATGTTGTGGACATAATTAGAGGCATGGGTCATGGTAGATATGGATCAGAAAGTGGTGGATCATAAGGTTGGGTTGGCGGTGGATGACTACGTGGATCATCTGGTTGGTATGGTCGTGGAATGGAATACTCAGGGAGAGGTTAGTCTAATCTGGTTGGTATGGTGCATATGACTTTATTTTCTTTTCTTGAATATGAAAAGATCTCCACCATTTTATTTATTTATTTATTTTTTTGAAAAAGGATGGTTATATTAAGAAGAAAAATTATTAAAAGAATATGAGTTGTTCAAAGCATCACATATGCAGAACATTATCCCAATGAAATAAGACCTGGTTTACACTAACATGAGTAAATACATCATCCTCAGTACACCAAAGTATAATAGTTTGATTTACCAACATGATTATTTCTTCCACTATCATTTCTCTCCCCCATGATTTCTTATATTCCTCTCAGTCGACAGACGCCAAAACACTGCATATATCACCTTCCAGCAAATCTGTTTAGATCTTCCTTGCAAATTTTTCAATCTCCAAGCTTGAAAGTAACTTTTCACAGAGTTAGGAGCCACCCAAGAAATCTTGAAAGCCTTAAAGAAGTAGCATCAAACCTCATAAGCAAAAGAGCAACAAACAAACAAATGATTTGCACATTCCTCCTCTCTTTTACAGAACATACACATAGGATTTTCAATTTCTATCCCTCTACATCCGAGCATTGAAAGAGTGGGTAAATAATCATGAAAAGTAGCCCAAAGCATGAAACTTAGATTTGCTGGGATCTTCCATGAAAACTTATTACACTCCCATATGATATCATCTTGAACTAACATTTCATAACACTTCTGACCGAGTATTCTCCCATTATTTCCACAACATCTTCATCTTCGTTCAAACCATTAGCAGGCCCAATATCATTACACAACATATCCTATTCAAATTGTTCATGATGATATAATATTTTTCTAACACGACATTTCAAACCTTCCATTCTCAATCATCTCACAAACTGAAGCATTCTTATCACTGCTTACTCTAAAAGTTATAGAGGTACTTACCCTTCAAAGGGCCAGAAGAAGACCAACTATCTAACCAAACCTTACTTCTCTCCCATTGTTCATCTTAAGCTTCACATGCTCATCCAAAAAAGAAGAATATTTCAAGATGCATTTCCAATTACTTCTACCAATAGTTGTATAATCATCAATTGGCAAACAAACCTCAATACCATTCTTGAGTTTCTGTTGAAATATTCTTTTCCATAATGCTCTCCTTTCTTTGGCATATCTCCATACCCATTTTGCTTTTAATGCTTTACTTGCGCATCTTAAGTTCTTTTTAGCCAAAGCACCTAAATGTTTAGGTTTACCAAATTTAATCCATGATACCCAACACATCTTCCTCCTCTCTTCAGAAGAATCCTATAAGAAATTTCTCATCAGTTTATTAAGCTTTTTCTCTACAGTAACAGGAATAAAAATAAGGGAAAGAAAGTAAACAGGTAGACTTGATAAACAACTTCTAATAAGAACTAACCTTCCAGCTTTTGATAGAAATCTCTTCTTCCAAGAAGCCAACTTCACTTCCATTTTTTTTACACCTCATCCCAAACACTTGTACATCTTGCAGTAACACCAATAATCAAACCTAAATATTTAAAAGGTAACTTCTCCACTATACACCCCAACTCCAAATCCAAAAAACTAATAACTTCATCAGCTCCTACATTAATCATGGAACTCTTCTTTAAATTCAACTTTATACCTGTTAATAACTCAAAAGAAGAAAGAATGAGAAACAATCTTCTAACTTTCTCCAAATTAGCAACAAAAAAAAATCAAAGTATCATCTGCAAATTGCAGATAGGAAATGATTGTCCCTTCTTCTTCTACCTCGAAAACCAAGAACTTTCTTTTCTCAAGACAACATCATTCACAAGCTTTGACGAAATCTCCACCACCAGAAGAAACAAGAATGGAAAAAGATAATCTCCTTGTATTAGCGCTTTTGAAGGTCGAAACTCATTTAGAAGCACCCATCACCAGTACAAAAATATGAGAAGTATAAACACACCATTCAATCCAAGAAATCCACATCCTGCCAAACCCGTGTTTCTCTAAAATTCTCAACAGAGCACTCCATATGACATTATATGCCTTCTCCATATTTATTATACCAGGCTTCTTAGAGTTCAGTCTACTATCCACACACTCCCCAGCAATAAGTGCACCATCTAGAATTTGTTTGCCCTTAATGAATGCCCCTTGAAACACAGACACTAATTTGTGCATTACCACCTTCAACTTGTTAGCCAAAACCTTTGAAAGTATCTTATAATCACTTCCAAAAAGGCTCAAAGGCCTATAATCTCTAGGAGAACAAGAATCTTCTTTCTTTGGAATTAAGGTGATAAAAGAACAGTTCAACCTCCAATCCCAATAACCAAATTTAAAGAATTCATCCATCAATCATGAAATCATCCTTAATGATATGCCAACAAACTTTATAGAACTCCATGGAGTAACCATCTGGAGCTGGAGCTTTATTAGTATCAAAATGCTTAACCACATCAACTGTAAAAGCCATTTCCATCTTCATCTTCTCCTCCATAGATATCTCAGGAAAATACATATTATTCATTGAAAAAGAAACTTCATTTTTCTCTAAAAAAAAGCTTCAAAATAACTTATCATTTTATTTTTTATGCTTTCTTGATCAAAACATTCAACTCCATTTATTTCCAGTTTCCAATTGTATTTGTCTTTTTCCTTGCACATGTAATCATGTGAAAACAAGAAGTATTAGTTTCCTCCCATTAAAATTCATTCTGCTATGCTCTTGCATGCCACTTCCTAGCCTCCATAGTTTCAATGCTCCTCAACTTCATCAAGCACCTTGTTTTATCCTCAAATTGTTTTTTAGCGAGTTTATGAGTTTCTTCCATATGATCCAACAAATCAATTTTGTTTGCAATTTCAATTTTCTCCTTCTTAACCCATCCAAAAACCTCTCTGCTCCAGTTCTTAAGAAAATGTTTTAAATTCTGCAATTTCTTAAAGAAAACAAAACTAGCTTGACCTTGATACTCCATAATTCCCTACTACTCCATCACCTTATTAACAAAATCTTTATGAAATAACCATCCGTTCTCGAATTTAAAATATGGCTTAGATTTAATACCAGTTTTTTTTACAAACATCAATGGCTTATGGTCAGAATTAATCTAGTTAGAGCAGTTTGAATAGCATCGGGAAAAAGAATATCAAACTCCACATTTAAGAGATACCTATCTAACCTGGAAAGGAGAGGATCTTCATACATGTCAGACCAAGTGAAATTACCACCCACCAAAGGAAATTCCACCATGTCATTTTTGAGAATGAAATTATTAAGAAACTCATTGTTTCTACTGTCTCCTTCACCCTTATTCCTTTCATCTTCTCCTCTCACTGCATTCATATCATTAGCAAAACAAAGAGGACCCCTCCACGGTCCACCAATCTTTGACCAAAATAAGATCATTCCAAAAAGCAGCTCTTTCATCATAGCCACAAAGAGAATACACATTGCATACAATCCATTTTTATCCACCAATCTTAGAACTTAACCCGATTGTTAAGTTATTAATACCCCTTCTTTCATCCTCCTTAATCAACTTATTAGTGTTCCAGATTGACAACAATCCACCACTGTTACTGAAACTCCACCCCCCCCAGAAGGAACAAAACTCCTATCAAAATCATTATCAACCCACAAATGTTTTACCAACCATCTATTCATCTTCATAATTTTTGTCTCCTTCACCAAGCACACATCACATTTCTGGTTCCAGATCAAATCGTTCAAAGTTTTCATTTTATCAAAAGCATTCAGCCCACTAACATTCCAACATATTATTTTAACATCCATTAATAACTTCTTCAATATTTTTATATCCACCCATGGCCTGCAATGAATCAGAATTATCTACAACCAAAACCAATTCATTCCTCCATACCTCATCAATCTTCTCATCAACTACGACATTCTTCTCAGCATTCACCTTCTTGAATCTTTCCTTATACTTCAATAATTGTTTCATCACCACCTCCTTAAGAATTTGTTTATCTCCCTCACAAACACCACCATAAATACAACAGTGTACTAACATTAACTCAGCATCTTCCATCACCTTCTCCAGGCTCTCAGAATGAGACAACTGAACGTCACCAAGTTTCACGACCACTCTTTTTTCAATCTCCGAAAGCAAATTCATCTATACAACTTCATTGTGACTTCCTCTCTGTTGTGTGTCTCTCACCAAACTTGGTATATATTCTACTCTTGAATTTTGTTCACAAGAACTGAAAGTGTTTTCATAATTTGAATATAATTCTCCCACGGTCAGATTTTGACTATGTATGACTAGTTGACCCAAAACACCCACCATCTTTGTTGGACTTTTTGGCATATATGCCCATTTACTTGAGACTGACCCATTTTTATCACATTTTTCCGTAATAGCTGAATGATCTGACTCCTCAGCTGACTCAGCAAATAAACACAATACTTTCGAAGGATACGAGTTTTCCCAAGTTAACTTATGTATCCTCTTTAGCAACAAATTTTTAGTCGATAGGCCTTTTCACAAAAAAAAATATTGAATTGTGTTTATTCAGCGATAAACACCATTCATTTTTTAACTTAATCATTTTAATTCGCACTAATTAAATTGAGAGTACATTAGGTATTACATAAAATATTAGACAAGAGGTTCTATGACTATTTCATGACCCTATACAGTCCCCAAAAACCCAACTCCAAAAACCCAACCATTTAAAACCCCAATAATAGGATTCTAGAAATGAGGAAGGTGGATTCTCATCCTTCCCCATCGAGGGTTGAATATATAATGTGTTTCAACTCTTTTCTTTGAAAGTACCAAATTGATAGAAGAAGAAGGAATCATTTGAACTTTTAGATGGTACTGTTTTGGGATTAATCTATGTGATAATATTCAGCCAATAAACACAATTCATTTGTCAGTTCATGTACTTTCAATCTCAAACAATACACTGAAGTACCATTTCTCACATGTACGAAATGTTTGAATTTTGTGAACGACGTTGATTTTCTCAAAATGGGGAATGCTAGACCGACCAAAAATTCCCTTCCGAGAAATCCCGATGAACTCACACAGCCCCTGGAGTCCACTGAAATTTTTTAGGGGTGGGTTTTAGGTCCCATCACATGTGTGTTGCCGGAGATTTTGCGGGAGAAGTCTCTTGATCCGCTAATCATTTCCGTTTTCTCGATGAGTTTGAACATCAGAAGTAGAGATCAGTCAAATCAACAGCAATAAGCCAACAGGGGCTATTTTAATTTAAATATTCTTTTGGCTATTTTAATTTAAATATTCTTTTGGCTATTTCCTCTTTACTGGATGCAAGAAGAGAAGTGGTGCCCTGCATGGAACCACGCCCACCAATTGGTATCCACAGGTACGTTTTCACTCTGTTTCAGCAGAAAGGTCCAATGGTATTTAGAGGACCAGTTTGGATGAGCACTCGGGGATTTGCACTTAATTATGGTTGGAAATAGTGCCCATGAAGATGGAGCTAGGGACCGACTTGCCTGGTCGTGCTCATCAAGTTGTACAGTTTAATCAGATAATATCAACAATATCAAGTACGTTATTATAATTAGCTATTGGCAGTGTGGTAGGCACATCCATTGGCTTCTTTTGGCAATCCTTTTGTATGAAGCAAAGGTTCATCGGCAGTATCAATTGGATTTAGAGATTTCAAGTTTTCCGAGAAGAGTGGGTATAGATCGAGAGAAAAACACTAATTAAGTAGTATAGCCAACGCCCAATGGTGATAGGCTGATAGCATACCCCGAAAATCCTTCGGGGAATAGATTGTTCCATGAGCATGAGACCCATACTTATTTTCCTCTTCCACGAGTCATTTTTGTTTTTGTTTCAAGAAATTCTTTGGATTCTTCAGATACTAAGTTTGTAGCCGATGAGCCAGGTCTCGGAGAATCTAGGTCCCTAAGATTTGGGGTTTGCCAGTAAGACTCGTAAGAAAGGAAATTAAAGATAGGGCGGCAAGAAAATTTAGAACAAAAATAACATGTCTAGCAGCCAAGGCGGGTCAGACACCCTTCGCAGGTCCTTTGAAATCTAGTGATATTTGTGTACTAGTGTTTGATCATATGATTCTTCATATCCATATGCTATTGACTGAGTGCAATGCTGCTGCTGAGTCTCATATTTGGCTTTGTATGATCAAGAGAGGGGCCTAGTTTTGAGTTTTCTTGTCAATTAGGAAGTTCAAAGAAAAACATGTCCTTTTTACCTAATCAAACCTAATTAGGCCCGTTTCATGATATTATTAATCTTGGAGTTGTGTATCTCAAATGCAACCCAATCCTGATCCGTTCCCCTACCATCATAAACTAATCACTAGTCAAAAGTTTAAAGGGAATAAAAGACGTACGTGCTGCATTGTGCATAATTTTATGGACAAGCTTCGTTCCATTATTGATGCTAGTAAGATGATTGATGCCTTGACGGTTTTTCTACTTTCCGGCCAAACATGCATTTTATATTATTCTCTGTCGACGGAACACAGTGTTTTTATCTTTAATAAAATATATTTGGGTATTAATATTCTGTTAATTAAATGAGAAAAGCAAAATCCATTGGAGGGCCTAGTAACTAGTTGCAAGTTTTTCTTTGGCCAATTAGGAAGTTCCGAAACGGAAGAAAAAAACATTATCGTGGCTACAGTTTTTTGTTGTTAAACTTTTAAGTCATTATTAAATCATCAATTTAAGTCATTTGACCAATATCAAAATCACAAAATTGGTTAAAAAGACCAAAATCAATAATTCCTGGGTGAAAAAGACATTTAAATTTTCATACTGTTTAAATGGACAAAAATATAAAAATAGTCAGGATGTAACCAGTTTCATCCTACCCATTTTAAAATTCTTTTCTTGTTTTTAATTTATATCACGATGCATCCAGTTTCATCCTCGCTATTTTTTAAGTTTAAGCCAGGATGAATCCAGTTTCCAACCTTGCTTATTTTTCGCCATTCATTTCACCCATAATAATTTTTACTCGTCCATTTGAACCATGTTTTAAATATTTTTGGACAAATGACCCATTTTACGTATAAAACTCATTAGACCAATATAAACTCTCAATCTCGGAATGGTGAAAGTCATTGGGAAGAGGTGAATGCTACTTAAAAGATCATTGTTCTTCTTTTATGAAGCAGTCGGCAGTTCATTCAATGATCATTGTATGCCAGTGAGTTGGTGCTTTGACGGTTTTTGGAATTCGACCATTTATGTGCTAAGATATTGCATGCAGAAAAATATCCGAAGTTAGTATTGCATGTGACAGCACCAATTAATGTACAAGAGAATGTGCTTAGATATATACTGCAACAGCACAGCTAATGTATGCACATAAAATGCGTCAAGATATTGCAAGTGGCAACAACAATATATTCAATTTGACAACAACTCGATTGAGTATACAGGTCAAACAATCCGTAATGCCCATGGGCTGGCCCCGGTTAGGAATATTTGTCAATCCGGAAAACTCAAGGTAATGATTAATGAACAGCTTCGTGGGCACATTTTTCTCCATCCTAATCCAGTTTATTCCCTACCATTGGACCTTTCTGCTGAAACAGAGTGAAAACGTACCTGTGGATACGAATATCAATTGGCGGGCGAGGTTCCATGTAAAATCACGATGTTTATTCTTGGAATAAAGTTTTGTTATGAGTTTTGGTCCAAGTGGTTACCGAACTGTATGAGAGTTTTGTTTGTACTGTAGCAGATTGTTATGGCCTGAGCTAGGCAATCCACCCCGTTTATGTTAGATTAAGGGTTTCCTTTTCCCGAGTGATCTTATTGCTTTCCTAGTTTCTTTTTCTAGTTATAATGCTTTTAGGAAATATTGAAGCATATATATATTAGATGGCAAGGTAGGAAAACTACGAAACTCAGTTTTGTGCAGGCTATTATTGTTTAATAACTCCGGTACTGGTGTTTGAGCAACCATGGATGATACTGGTGTTTCAGCTACCATGGCTGATTATAGAAAGACAGACAGATACTTAAGGCGTCAAGCATCCAAGGAAAGGTGGATGCAAAAAATAGGCAAAAACTCTGATACTGAAGTTTCACCTGCCACTGATGATAATTGGATAGACGGGTACTTCATTAACTTAACTGGTAGAGTTGCATATCAAAGAAAACAAATTATATCTTCAAGATCTGAAATCAAGGAACCATCAATAGATTTAGAGTCTTCACTTAAGATGTTTCTCCAAGAAGCAGCATGTGATGCAGATGACTGGACGGATGTCAACTGTAGGTACGATGACAGGAGGTCATTCCCTGCGTTACTTGTGAAGATAGCGTCGTCTGGCCTGGACAAGTATGCTTCCAATGAGGTATGTATGGTTCAACTTTTGTTTATACCTCACATCTCTGCCTTTATTTCAATCTCAAGTCTCGTGATTTTGTCTTGTTTTTTAATGGGTACAGGATAATGACATCAATATTGGTTACCAGCCAAATACATGGTCATCTCTTGAGGCGTCGCCGGATAATGTGGTGCACTTATGTCCAGAGATAAATTCTAATTCAAACTGGGTTATGGCAACTAAATACTACAGCAAAAGCTTGTCATTGATGCAACTTCTGCAAAGAATTCGTTCAGAATCTGGCGATGATTTCAGACGAGAGCAGGTGATTAATATTTACTGCACGAAATGGCATCTTGGATTTGGCTTTATTTTGGTATAAGATAGGATTTGACATCTTTTGTCTGATGTGGCATGTCTGCGTCTATTCATAGGCTCGATTGTTGGAGTCTTTCCTCGGTCACCTCATCAAGATACAACATGAGCAGCGGTTTGTTGCATATAATTTCTCTGAGCATCTGGAACAATTGAGAAAATCTGATGCAGTTGCATTTTCTTCGAATGCTGTTGATGATGATGGAGATGGGCACAAGTGTCCTCTTATCCGTTCCGAGCACGCCATGGAATCCTATATGTGGCAACAAAAGGTAAGTCTTTATACGGATGAATCAATAAGTATATTTGCTAATTCTGGATTACTCAACCTTGTTTTGATATTTCAGCACGTACTCGATAGCCTGTGTCATGTCATGTGAATCGGTTTGGTTGCTGAAGACACTCAAGGATTCATATTTTAGTAGTCCCTCATCTATCAAGGACTCCAACAAGATTCTTGACATGATCTTGGTTTATATTCTAAAGTTCAAGGAGTCAAAGGTATTGTACATATTTTTCCTCTTTGTTCTCATTGAGACCATTGAATGTTATTAATTAGAATCCCATTTCTTTTTTTAATATTATGAGTTTCTGTTCTAGGAATCATTGGATCAGTGTCTTCTCGATGAATGCTGCCGCTTTAATGATTATCCGATGCAATTGGTTATGCAAAATGATCAGTTATTAGATGATTTTGGAGGGTGCATAAAAAACCTCCAGGAGCAAGGCGTTGAAAGAAAATCTGCCGCGGAAACGCTGCTTGGATGTTTTGTAGATGTAGTCAATATGTTCTACAAGCGAAGGATGCCATCCAAGGACACCTGTTATTCCCTTCAATGTTCGTTTTCTGAGGCTGCCAAGGAAACATCAGGGCTGATAAATGAAGCAGTAGAGAAACTAAATTCAGTCAGGTGTTCTGATCTTACTGGCGGAGGCTCTCCACTTGGATGCATCGCTTTGTGGAGGATTCTATTTGAATCGTCTCTAATTAATCTTCGGTTGGATCTTATATGTAAAAACCATGGTGAAACAATCAAACTCGGGGTACGTAACGCATTCTTTTCTTACCAGTGTATACCTTAATCATGATTCCATTAAAATTATACCAATTCTTCCTTACATGCCTTCATCTGAATTGAATGTACTACAGGTTAAACTGTTTGACACTGCCACAAACAATCAATTGGATCAAATTAGGCTGTCGATTAATAAACTATTGACAGTTGGGGAAACCGTCCTAGTTGAATTTATAGCCATGCACAAAACGGTATATGCTCTATATCTTTTAAATTTGTCCACTAGAATCAAGCACTTTTTAATATGTTATCTCATCTGTCATTCTAGTTTGATCACTACCAGTTCTATTTGATGAGGAACTCTGAAATGTCTTATTGTTCTGAGTTTTTAATCCCTAAGGATTTGTAACTAGATTGTAATAAAATTAGTGTATGCTTCCTCCTTAGCTTGGTTAGGTCATGGTTGTTATTATTTCCATGTCCTTCAACTTGCACTCATTCTAAGTACTATTGTAGTCGTCTTGTGTTTTTGAAAAATGCGCACTTTTGAATGGCAGGTGGCAGAAGTTACCTATATGCTAGGAGATGCTTTTACAACTGGTGGTGCTGGTAGTGATGTTACGCATCTTGAGAATTTCAATCCCGATGATTTCCCTTGGGATAAGCACAATGTTCCTCTTAGGTTTGAGAATTGGACAGAGTGCGGCGAAGACGATGAGTAGTGTTATGTTTTTAGTTGTTTTCCCACTTGAAAAATATACTGTAGTATCTTTTGACGAGAAGACATAAGATAAATGTTGTGTTTTTGCTGTTGTACAAACCAAATAATAGGCTGGTTTCTATAAAAAAAATGTTTCAAAAAAATAGGCTGATTTCCTAATTGGAAAAGTTAAATGTCACTGTTTTCTGGGATCAGTTAAATGTTGTGTTTATTGTTTTCAAAAAAATAGGCTGATTTCCTAATTGGAAAAGTTAAATGTCACTGTTTTCTGGGATCACTTTTCTCTTAACTTCTTTTGAGAATAATCACCGGACTATATGTTTCCACGTTTCCCAATCAATGCAGTTCGCTAAAAACTAAAGCTATCCATACAAATGATAAAATGGTCGGGCGGCTGGGCAAAACGGTGACAAGCATACATTAGCTGTGTTGTTGCAGTATGGTGACAAGCACATTCTCTTGTACATTAAATGGTGCTGTCACATGCAATACTATCTTCGGATATTTTTCTGCATGATACTTACTCTTGCAATATCTTAGCACATAAATGGTCGAATTCCAAAAACCGTCAAAGCACCAACTCACTGGCATCAAAAGAACAATGATCATTGAATGAACTGCCGACTGCTTCAACAACACAATAACCTGCATATATTCAATCAATAAATGCCGTTGTTGAGATTAGAATAACAAAGCTTATACTCCCCCTAAAAGTAACGCAGGGAATGACCTCCTGTCATCGTACCTACAGCTATGTTGTAAAAGGCGCACTAAGCGTTGGGTTGGCGCCTGGGAAAAAAAGGCGCCCAGGCGCCAAATTAAACTTAAATCTTGATTTTTCTAAAAAAAAGGCGCTCGCCTAGGGCACCTTAGGCGCTAGGCGATGGGCTTGGCGCCTGGCCTTGCCTAGCGCCTTTTACAACATAGACCTACAGTTGACATCCGTCCAGTCATCTGCATCACATGCTGCTTCTTGGAGAAACATCTTAAGTGAAGACCGTAAATCTATTGATGGTTCCTTGATTTCAGATCTTGAAGATATAATTTGTTTTCTTTGATATGCAACTCTACCAGTTAAGTTAATGAAGTATCCGTCTATCCAATTATCATCAGTGGCAGGTGAAACTTCAGTATCAGAGTTTTTGCCTAATTTTTGCATCCACTTTCCTTGGATGGAGAAAATTTTTGATGGGGGCGTTTTTTGAAGGGGGCATGGGGGACCAATGATATGGTGACACATGCACTTGATATCAATGAATGTTGTTTCCAAAAACACCAATACCAATTAAGAAAACAAATTTTCTCTCCAAAAATAAACTTCTTTTATATTTTTGGAAACAACATTCATTGATATCAAGTGCATGTGTCACCATATCATTGGTCCCCCATGCCCCCTTCAAAAAAACGCCCCATCAAAAATTTTCTCCCTTGGATGCTTGACGCCTTAAGTATCTGTTTGTCTTTCTATAATCAGCCATGGTAGCTCAAACACCAGTTGTTGCCTACTTGTTTCTTTAACCACCAGATCAATCATAAGATCTACGGACAACCACCTTGGATTTAATTTCCGACTAAAAAATTAATCACAGTTTCGTGTCTAGAAACAACTGAGAGAAGAAAGAGGGGTTTCGTGTAGCCGGAAATCTGTATTTTACCCCACTCTCCCTATATATAGTATATCTATATCTACAATATAAAGCACAGTTTGTTTCTGAGTGGTGGCCAGGATTTATTCTGGGCAAAGATAAATCTACGGTCGTGGTTGTGCAGACCACACCCATAACCCGCACGTGCGCCAAGGATAACTTTGCCTATATGAGTGGTGGTCATGATTTATCCTTGGCAAAGATAAATCAAAGGCTGTGATCCTCCGTGCCATACCCTACAAGTCGCACACGTGGTGTTCATTCCAATATTATGAATTAAAAATGAATATTCAAGTCAAGATATTGAATTTTAAAAATTATAACGGGAAGGTTCGAACTCATGACCTATTGTGTCATAAGAGTGGCCTCTAACCATTGTTCCACCTTGGTTGGAATTGATAAAAAAGATAAATCAACAGTGGTTGTTTGTTCAACTTAAATATTAATTAGTATAAGTATTTTATTAATTAGTATAAGTGATTTGTCTAGAGAGAAGATAAATCTATGGTTATGGTTTGTTCAACTTACATATTAATTAGTATAAGTGTTTTATTAATTTAGGAAACATTAATTTCTCATGATAAATGATTTATTAATTTTACATCATAAATATCCCTTAATTAATATTAATACATATCTCCATCAATAAGTAATAATTTTGACAAAAATTATTTCAATAGATATTAGTGGTGGTGGTGGTAGTAGAGGAAGAAGTAAGTGGTGGAAGCGGTGGAATGTGTTACAAAGTGGTTGAGGCGGTAACATTAGTTTTGGTGGAAGAAATAGTGGTATTTGGATGGTTTTAATGGCGGTGGTATTAGTTTTTTCTTTTTGAATCAAAAATAATAAAAAAATTTACATGATGGGTAACATTGTATTGTGAAAAGTATAGTTGGTTGTTTTTGACACGATCAAAAAAGGCGGATAAAAATACTTTTGGGATGATACCAAATCATATAAGACAAAATGGTTGTTTTTGGTGCCTTTGCTATCTTTGGTAACCGTTAAATGACGCATGATTTTCAGTAGATAACAAAAAACATATAGTTGAATAAATTAATTGACGACCTAAGTTTGTTAAATCTAAACTTTATACATGACGTGTGGTATTAAAAGTTATAAGTGCGCCTAATATTCTACGTGGGATGTAAAATGGTGGTGGTGGAGAAAGAAGTAATATCCGTGGTTTGTGGTACTTGCTGGGTTTGATGAGTAGTAATTGACTATGTTAATTATGTGTCTACAAAAGGATAACACTATAAATTAGAAATGTGGTTGATCATCTTAATGCTAATATAAACTCGGTTAAAATACATGAAAATTAAGAAAGAAAAAAAACATTTGGATGTCACGTTATATAATAAATAACACTAAAAACTACATATTTAGTATCAAGGTTTCTCCGTCCAATAGATAAATCTAAGGTTGTATTGAGATCCCGTAAGCATAGGGCGAGTTGGTCTTGGATTTACGAATGATAATGAATATAATGAACGCTCCCCTCTCGGTTTGTCCAATGAAAACCGAAACCTTCTAAAAAAAATAATCAATCGAACAACACTTAGATGGAACGCATCACCACCGGGTGTAAACTTCTACGAATTGCTACATATCCAGTGAAATTTATACAAATTAATCACAGTGATTTCCTCCTACCGCTGCGGGGCATGCAATTAAATCTCTAATAGTGATTTTAAAGGTATTTAATAATTATAAAATTCTCTTATAAGTTTTGTTTATGCAAGTATTGATTTAACTTGAGTTCTTTTATATTTTTGTGTTAAGTTGATGACTTTTTAATTTGAATACATGTTTGGTTAACAAACTTTGATACATATAGGTATTTTCTTTGTAGAACCGATGTTAGTCTCTCATTTTTCCCGTTATCACATTGTTTCGATCCGTATTTGTAGACATTATTTGACTAATATTGGGGTATTTGTTTAATCTCAAGGCCGATTAAACCCAATGTGTGTTGTATACATTGAAGGCGAGGTGTCGGCTCTACCTTGAAACTAATAATTTTTCTTCGGAAGGTTAGTTGAATTTATGTAGATACAAATATCAATATGACTATGCTCTTTAAAACTCCAAATTACTTGAGTAACACTAGATGTGAGAACGTCATTCATGCACTACTTAGCATAGTTGGTGTGAAATCTTTTTATCCACGAATTTCTTCAATATTATGTTATCAATATGATTGAGAAAGAATCTTACACATGTTTTGATTTACTATTATAAGTTTATTTTTTCAACTCACATGTGTATATCTCGCCTCCTTCCAATAGCCAAGGGTTCTTCATTTTTATAACTCTCACATTTTGCAAAAAATAAATAAATAGTGTTTATCTATAGTAGGGAAAATATTATGGGTTTTTGCTTCACTCCTTAGAGCCTTAGTTATCAATAATTTCGGAACAAAAGTATTCATAAACATCATGGAGTTGGATTGGCGCTTTAGGTATATGTACTGTTAGATGAAATATTCTTTTTGAAGTTTGAAATTATGGTATGATGGAACAATAAATAGGGAAAAATTTTATTTACTTTATTTTTTATTTTATTTTCATGTTGGCACAACATTATTACTCCGTCCAGATAATAAATTGGAATAACATGCTTAAGTAAAAAATAAAAGATCAGTGTAACCCATTTTGTTTCCCAAAACCTATTTGAATATCAAAATAATTACTCACGAATAAAATGAAGCAAGAAAAATGTGAACAATATCGTATTAGAGACAAAACATCCCGTCTTGAATTACAGACACGGTTAAGATCTAGTCTATAATACAAAACAAAGCTAGGCTAAGTTTGCCTAGTTGAGTGGTGGTCAGGATTTGTCCGTGGGAAAGATAAATCAAGGGCTGTGGTTCTCCCTGCCACACCCTACAAGTCGCACACGTGGTGTTCATTCCAATATTATGAATTAAAAATGAATACTCAAATTAAGATATGGAATTTCAAAAATTATAACGGGAGGTTCGAACTCATGACCTATTGTGTCATAAGAGTGGCCTCTAACCATTGTTCCACCTTGGTTGGAATTGATAGAAAAGATAAATCAATAGTGGTTGTTTGTTCAACTTCAATATTAATTAGTATAAGTATTTTATTAATTAGTATAAGTGATTTGTCTAGAGAGAAGATAAATCTATGGTTATGGTTTGTTCAACTTAAATATTAATTAGTATAAGTGTTTTATTAATTGAGGTTTCATTAATTTCTCATGATAAATGATTTATTAATTTATCATCATAAATATCCCTTAATTAATATTAATACATATCTCCATCAATAAATAATAATTTTGACAAAAATTATTTCAATAGATATTAGTGGTGGTGGTGGTAGTAGAGGAAGAAGTAAATGGTGGAAGCGGTGGAAGGTGTTACTAAGTGGTGGAGACGGTAACATTAGTTTTGGTGGAAGAAATAGTGGTGCTGGATGGTTTTAATGGCGGTGGTATTGGTTTTTTCTTTTTGAATCAAAAATAATAATTTTTTTTACATGAAGGGTAACATTGTATTGTGAAAAGTATAGTTGGTTGTTTTTGACACGATCAAAAAAAGGCGGGTAACAAATACTTTTGGGATGATACCAAATCATATAAGACAAAATGGTTGTTTTTGGTACCACTGCTATCTTTGGTAACCTTTCGTACGCATGATTTTCAGTATTAACAAAAAACATATAGTTGAATAAATTAATTGACAACCTAAGTTTGTTAAATCTAAACTTTATACATGACGTGTGGGATCAAAAGTTATAAGTGTGCCAAATATTCTACGAGGGATGGAAATTTAAAATGGTGGTGGTGGAGAAATAAGAGATATCTGGTGGTTTGTGGTACTGGCCGGTTTTGATGAGTAGTAATTGATTATGTTAATTATGTCTTTCGCTACAAAAGGATAACACTATAAATTAGAAATGTGGTTGATCGTCTTAATGCTAATATAAACTCGGTTAAAATACATGAAAATTATGAAGAACAAAAAAACATTTGGATGTCACGTTATATAATAAATAACACTAAAAACTACATATTTAGTATCAAGGTTTCTCCGTCCAATAGATAAATCTAAGGTTGTATTGAGATCCCGTAAGCAGAGGGCGAGTTGGTTTTGGATTTCTGAATGATAATGAATATAATGAAACGCTCCCTCTCGGTTTCTCCAATGAAAACCGAAACCTTCTAAAAAAAATAATCAATCGAACAACACTTAGATGGAACGCATCACCACCAGTGTAAACTTCTCTGAATTGCTACATATCCAGTGAAATATCTACAAATTAATCTGGTGATTTCGTCCTACCGTGGTTTTTAATGAGGCATGCAATTAAATCTCTAATAGTGATTTTAAAGGTATTTAATAATTACAAAATTCTCTTATAAGTTTTGTTTAGGCAAGTATTGATTTAACTTGGGTTCTTTTACATTTTTGTGTTAAGTTGATGACTTTTTAATTTGAATACATGTTTGGTTAACAAACTTTGATACATATAGGGTATTTTCTTTGTAGAACTGATGTTAGTCTTTCATTTTTCCCGTTAGCACTTTGTTTCGATCCCGTATTTGTAGACATTATTTGACTAATCTCAAGGCCGATTAAACCCAATGTGTGTTGTATACATTGAAGGCGACAGAAGTTTGTGTCGGCTCTACCTTGAAACTAATAATTTTATTTCGGAAGGTTAGTTGAATTTATGTAGATACAAATATCAAAATGACTATGCTCTTTAAAACTCCAAATTACTTGAGTAACACTAGATGTGAGAACGTCATTCATGCACTACTTAGCATAGTTGGTGTGAAATCTTTTTATCCACGAATTTCTTCAATTTTATGTTATCAATAATTTCGGAACAAATGTATTCATAAACATCATGGAGTTGGATTGGCAGTTTAGGTATATGTACTGTTAGATGAAATATTCTTTTTGAAGTTTGAAATTATGGTATGATGGAACAATAAATGGGGTAAAATTTTATTTATTGTATTTTTTATTTTATTTTCATGTTGGCACAACATTATTACTCCGATCCAGGATAATAAATTGGAATAACATGCTTAAGTAAAAAATAAAAAGATCAGGTAACCCATTTTGTTTCCCAAAACCTATTTGAATATCAAAATAATTACTCACGAATAAAATGAAGCAAGAGGAATGTGAACAATATCGTATTAGAGACAAAACATCCCGTGCCGTTACGGCACGGGTTAAGATCTAGTCTATATTATAAAAAGAAGTGCTATGTGTGTAGCCTTACAAATCTGACCATCGATTTCGTCACCAACGGCACGGATAGATCGGTTATATATTGTATATGGACATCCATCGGATCATCGGGTTTCCTGATTTTGCTTCTCTACCCTAAGATACGTATATTTGCCTTTTTTTTTTTTTCCGAATTATGGTAGTCCAATCGCTCTGTTTCCTTATTTTACTACGATTCCATAAGATGCTGAACATTATTATTGTTTTCAAATTATTTCCATTCCTAATTTAACTAGGTATCCTAATTCCCTGCTCATTGCTTCGGTTTCCTGATATAATTCTGTTTCCTAACTACGAAACATGTGATTCCCATATAACTCAAATTCCTTCCTCCCCAACCATTATGGCTCCGGATCGTCAGTACCCAAAATTGCCTGTTCCTCTGTCCCCTCGTATCACAGCGTGCCATGTGTCTTATCTCTTGTTTTTATTGCTAAACGTCGTTAGACACTTATGAACTTAATCATACGGGGAAATGAATGGAGTATGTATTAAACATCATATTGATTCTTCATCTCTGATCTCTTATTTTTATTTTAAATTTTTCTTTTGTTATGTCATCTGAAAATTAAATTTGGATTTACCAAATCTAGTTTGAAAGGAAAATAGTTTTAGTGGTACCTTGAAGCAGGAATGAAAATCTGAAATTGGGGTTTGTGATAGTACTCTACTCATCAAGGGGATGAAGATTGCATCCACGACCTTTATTCAAATGCATTAGACAATAACGTGGTGATCTCATGTCAAGAGCCATAGATGTGTTTGATTCTTCTTTCTCAACTAATTAAATTTTTTAATTTCAACAGTATAACTTAATGAATACTCATGGTCAAAGAGAAGCAACCATAAAAAATCAAAGATGTTCATCACAAAGATTAAATAGATATTTATTATGCTTGTTAATTTATTTGATATAAGATCCTTTTAACATTTGATTTGGTTTACATAATAATTCTGAAGAATAAGATTCTCTATTTATGGGTCATTAAATTTGTTTTTCACTGATCGTATCAAAAATTTCAGAAATATGGATCCATCAATATGAAATTGTGATATATGTTTCGGAAAAAACCACCGAGTATTTTGATATCAGCGGAGGAGGAGGGGGAGAAGAAGAGTTAATTTCCTTTTATTAAGCAAAAATGTTTCATGCTTAAAAAAAAAAAAAGAAATAGCGGAGGCAGATTCCGTGAGAAATGCTTAGGACACATGGCTCGCTGTGATAGGAGGGGACAGAGGAACAGACAATTTTGGGCACAGAGAATCTGCACCCAACCATTATCGATCTCTCACGCATGATAAAACAGGTGAGAAAGAGAATAGCTGCTGGGATGGTGGTTGACGATCACGAGAGTGACTGTTGCAAAATTATGAAGATCTCTTTTTGAAAGTGTAAGATTGTTGTATCGAATTTCCTTTTTTTTTTTTTTTTTTTTTTTTGTTATTTTTAATAATTAATCGCTGTTGTTGTTATTTTGGATAGCCAGCGATAATAACAAATCCGACCTTAACTTCAACCAAAACGAATCTAACCCCAACTTTAACCACAACCGGTAATTATCTTTCTCTTCTTCTCTCCTTTGTTTGGTTAGAGTTTTAGTTATTTTTTTTTTTTTTTTTTTTTTTGGTTAATATCAATTATACAGTTAATCCGGAAGCATAGCTCTTTCCAAACGTGTTTCTACGATTTGTCGACCCCATTACCTAATGTGACTACTGCCAACCTAGCTACCTATCTATATAGATATTTGTCGTTCCAACATGCATGGACCGACACTTAATTTCTTTCAAAATTTAGTAGCAGTTTCATTCTTAATCATTGTGCTAACAATGAACTCTACGACCTAACTGGAGAGCTACACATAAAGGAATGGATAAATCGGTAACATGGAATGGGCCTATTGGATGGAGCCATAGGATCGGATTACTATCACCCGACTAACTAAACTCGGTACTATGGCCCGACTAACAAAAACTTGGAGTTGTTCCAAATAGCCGGTCCCAGCTAATATATTCAGACTAACTTAATATGCCAATATGACCCGACAAACTAATTAGATATTAGGATGAATACATTCGGATGAATGTTCAAAAGTTTGTACTGCACACAAAAAAAAAAAGTTTGAATGTATTGGAAATTTAGATTATAGTATTTTAATTGATGCTTCAAATCTTAATTAGATGGGGTTGATATGATTGTATTTTGACCCAGTTAGATAGGGTTGATATAACTTCAAATTGGAAAGACCAACAAAATACTAGGACATGCTTATGGGGCTATTAGATAGGGTTGATATGACTGTATAAGAATTAGAGTTGATATGACTGTATTTTGTCTTCAAATACAAAATTCGGTCTTCAAATCTTAATTAGATAGGGCTGATATGACTCTATTTTGTCCCAGTTCATTTGATGCGACCAACAAAATACTAGGACATGCTTAAGGGGTCATGACCGGGGCTGTAAGCCCCGGCTAATATCACCCGACCAACAAAACACAAGGGAATCCTCAAGGGGCCGCGGCCGGGGCTGTAAGCCCCGGCTAATTTGACACTACCATAAAATACTAGGGTTGCAAGCTCCAACCAATTTATAGGCTCGATGTTTGATAATTCTAATCTAATATATTAGTGACTAAAATTTTGTGGAAAAATACTTGACCAGTAAGCAGCCAAACAATAAAAAAAATCGAAAAATGTTAGGCCGCCGTAGGCCTGGGTGATACCTAGTCAATAGTATAAAAGAAGTGGTGTCTGTCTATGGGACAGATCGGCCATTAAAAAAGTACGCGGACGGTTAGGATGAACCAATAGGTGAGTTTGTCTTTTAGACAGATCCAACCGCTCATTACATCTCTCCGGATAGAGGACGGCGGTGATTATGCCGTGGCCCGACCTTAAGACTTGAACATGACTAGCCCGACCTCAATAGACTTAACAAAATAACGGCATGCATGCCTTATTCGTTTTATATTATCAAGATTTTATAATTTTGGACGGCATTGATTATGTCGCGGCCCAGACCAAACATAAACCTTGGTTGCCGATTTTCTTAGTTAGCACCAAAAAAAAAAGGTGACCGCATCAAAAATGAAACCGCCTAAAATTTTCCTTACTTGAATCTAACCTTGATTTCTGATTTCCTAATTAAACTAGCTAACCTTCAATTTATATACCCTTGCATTCGGTAATACGTACGTGTACAGTAAAAGGGACTGTATTCGAATCGGTATTTTAGGCTTCTGATCAATGGTGGCCCACTATAGGACATAGTGAGCAAGTTTTTAAAGCCGATATCTGACATAAGCTCACTGACCTATCAGCACCCCGAACCCAATTTAACAAATTTCTTATTTATCAAATTTCACTATAGGACATAGTGAGCAAGTTTTTAATTCCAACAATACAAAACCCAATTTAACAAATTTCATTGCTCTCCTGAAAATCAACTTAGGTTTGCCGTGATTATACAAACTTAATTAAAAACGGATAATTTTAGTTCCAAATATTAATTTCCAAATTGATGCAGACCAACAAAATACTGGAATTTGCAAAAGGGATACAGCCCCGGCTAATTTTACCCGACAAACAAAATATTGGAATTTGCGAAAGGGATCACGGCAGGGGTTGTAAGTCCCGTCTAATTTGACCCGACCAACAAAATATAAAAATTTGCGCAAGAGACCACGGCAGGTGCTGTAGGCCCCTGCTAATTTGACCCGAACAATAAAATACGGGAATTTGCGTAAGGGACAGCCCCAACTAATTTAACCCAACAAACAAAATTCGAGAATTTGCGTAATGGACGACCCCGACTAATTCGACCCGACCAACAAAATTAGGGAATTTGAGTAAGCAACAATGGCCGGGGCTGTAGGACCCGGTTAAGTCAACCTGATCAATAAAAGACGAGAATTTGAGTAAGGGACAACGGTCGGGACCGTAGGCCCCGGCTGATCTACAGGCTCAACAAAAGGTTGAGTTATGCTTCAATAAAAAAAAAAAATAAAAAAAAAAGGTTGAGCCCCGGCCGTAGGCCGGGGTGATACCTAGTAATCTAGTATATATATATATAAGATATACACCAATTATTCGAGTAGAATTACCTACAGGTACTATTATAGTGGTATTAATTAGTGGTTGGTCCACCCACTAAAGCTAAGTAACTGGAGGTCCATAATTAAAAGAAAAAAGAAAAATGGACCCAATTTTTTAAGTTTGGGTCCTGTATAGTGCAGAATCCATTAAGTAAATATTCAGATTTCCAGAAATATCCTTCTACTATAACACAAATATAATCTAACTATTTTCATTTTCTTTTCATGCGTTTCCCAGATCCGTTTTTCTCTGTCCCTCTCATCTTCTCTGTTACTGCCGCTTACGAAATCTTCTCTCCAATTCATTTTTGTTATGAAGATTGCTTATGAAGATCTTTCGTGGTTTCCAGGTAATCTTCTCTCCTATTATGCGTACGTAATCTTCTCTCCAAATTTTTTTTTTGTTTCTCTCTTTGAATCATGAAGATCTGATTGATTTCGTGACGTTTTCATCTTCGTATTATGGATGCTTGATTGTTCTTTTAAGGTTTTTAATATCTAATTAATCGTTTTATGGATGCTTGATTGTTTATTTTATTTTTATGAAAATAGTTCATATCTAGAGGAACAATCACGTTTTTTGTTCATTTCTTCAGTAGATTTGATTATATCAATTTCATCTTGTTGGTTTTAGATTTGTTTCAGTTTGTTTTTGTGTATGAACCGACAGTACGTATCTGCAGTACTAAAAAAAACCTAGTTTTACAAAAAAAAAAAAAAAAATTATTTGATTCAGAATTACATATACGAAATATATAAATAAAAGTGTTTCGACTCTGTTTTTGCATAGATTCGTTAGTTGTTTTTGCAACTGATTTTTAGATTATGAATCAGCAGTACATATATGGCATACTGAAAAATACTGCTTTGATTTTGTTAGTTTTTTATAGTATTATCACTTTTTTTTTTGATCCAGAAGTATACATATGAAATACTGAAATAAAAGTGTTCAGATTTTGATTTTTCATATATACATTCATTTTTGCTTTGGTTTGATATTTTTTTTATATAGCACTTTTATTGTTTAATCCAGGAGTACATATATGGAATACTAAAATAAAAGCTTTTCAGAAGTACATATACGTCATACTGGAAAATATTGCTTTTGATTTTCTCACTTTTCGGAAGTACATATGTGGCATACTGAGAAAAACTGCAGTACATAGATGGCATACTGAAAATTTTGTTAATTTTTATGGTTTTATTGCTTTTTTTTTTGTTTTATTCAGAAGTACATATATGGAATAACGAAATACAAGTGTTTCAGAAGTACATATATTGCATACTGAAAAATACTGCAGTACATATATGGCATACCGAAGAATATTGATTTGATTTTTTTATTTATTTTATTTATAGTTTTATCACTTTTTTTGTTTGATCCAGAAGTACATATATGGAATACTGAGATAAAAATGTGCAATTCTGTTTTTCACATATTCATTACTTATTTTTGGCAGGATATTGATTTTTAAGTTATGAATCAGCAGTACATATATGGTATATTGAAAATTATTGCTTTGATTTTGCTATTTTTATAGTTTTATCTTCTTCTCTTTTTTTTTAATCCATAAGTATATATATGGAATACTGAAACAAAAGTGTTTCAATTCTGCTTTTTCATAGATTCATGACTTTTTTTTGACATGCAGTTGATTTTTAGATTATGAATGCAGTAGTATATATATCATGACATACTGAAAAATACTGCTTTGATTTGGTTTTGGATTCTCTGAAATCGATTTCTGAATGTTATAGCCTAATAAATATTGAACTTTTTTTTTACAGGTGGTGATTGTATGGGAAATTAAAGGAGAAATGGGAGCGTGGGATACAAGTCTATTGCTAGTTGTTTTTTTTAATAGTTTTAGCATTTTTTTGTATAATCCAGAAGTACATATATGGAATACTGAAATAAAAGTGTTACAGTATTGTATTTTTATAGATTCATTACTTGTTTTTGACGTATACGGAATACTGAAACATACTGCTTTGGTTTTGTTATTGTTTATAGTTTTATCACTTTTTTTGTTTGATCCACAAGTATATATATATATATGTGGAATACTGAAATAAAAGTGTTTGATTCTGTTTTTCAAAGACTTATTACTTGTTTTTAACATGTATTTGCTTTTTAGATTATAAATCAGCAGTACATATATGGAATACTGAGAAATCTGTTGTTTCACATGTATTTAATAGTAGGGTATATTGACATGCTACAGGCCAAAGGGGTAGATATTTATAATTCTTGTGTTCTTTGTGGAGACGATCTGTAGTCACATGATCACATTTTTCTTTTTTGCAAAATAGCACACAAGTTATGAGTGCATTAATCCCTAGTAATTGTTGGTCCTGGGTTGTTCCTAGAAGCATAAGAATGCTAGCACTTGGATGGCATCATAGGAATTTTTCAAACTCGGGAAACTTTTTTGGAGTTTAATCCCTGCTTGTTATTTATACAATATGGATTTGAGAGAAACAGCGCACTTTTGAGCCTAATCACACCATCAAGACAGGACTTTGACTTAGAGATGGAAGTAAAATCTTCAATCCTTTCTTGGCGAATGCGAATTTGGAAGAAGAGTTCATCTAAACTTTGCTTTTACTGTTACAAATAATTGGGAAGCCATTTTTGTTTAGCCTTCTGTAAATTTTTCGTTCTTAATCTACTTATTGTCTTGTATATTCTTCTTTCATTAATACATCTTCACTTCTTATCAAACTTTTTTTTTAATAGTAGGGTATAGTAGTTATTTTCTTGATTCAAAAAACTTTGGACCTTAGGATAAGTATAAAATCCGGTTGGACCTACTATAAATAACTATATGGGCCTAGGACCAAACATCAAAGTTTCTTATTCGATATCCATAAGGTTTTTTTTTGTTTGAAAGAACATGTATCTTATTATGTCCTTATTTCTCTTAACTAGGTGAACTAGTATGAAAACCATAGTTTGTGGGCCGAGTTCAAGTATTAAGGGGTATCATAAAGAGTTTCTCAACACCATAATGAGTTCTTAGCTCAATAAAAATGATTTCCAAGAGAGATACATCTTCAGAGCACCGGAACCATTAACACTGAATTGACTGAAGATTAATAAAACATTAGAAGCCGGGCTCAACTAGAGTATTATATGATACATTCGTAGAAAGATATGTAAAAAATAACTACTTAGAGCAACTGCAGTGGTGCGACCATAACCAAAGAGCAAATAGCAAAAAATAAACTAAAATTTGGGTTTAGTCCGTGTTGTAACGCAGTGGAGGAAGACTAAAATTTGGTCGGGCGCAACTTTGAGTTACGCCCCAACCAAAGCGCAATTCCAAATCTCGTCCCATTTCATTTCTTTTTTTTTTTTTTTTTTTTATAATATTGTTGGGGCGCAACTCAAAGTTGCGCCCAACTTTCTTCTTTTATTTTTATTATTGATGGGGCACAACTCAAAGTTGCGCCCAATTTTTTTTTTTTTTATTATTGTTGGGCGCAACTCAAATTTGCGCCCCATTAAGCTCAATTCCAAATTGCGCCCCATTTTTTTTTTTTTTTTTAATTGTTGGGCGCAACTTTGAGTTACGCCCATCAGCGCAACTTCAATTTACGCCCGACTAAAGACCAGACTAAAGACTAAATATGGTCTGGGTTTTGGTTATAGTCCGGTCTTTGATCTTTACTCCGTCTCCACTGCGTCTGTTTTTTACCAAAAAATTTGGTTATACTCCACGACTGTGGATGCTCTTAAGACTTGAGCAACCTCATTATTCATACCAATATTGATATGAGTGCAGTCCCTTGCAAGTGTCGTAAAACATTCTAGGAAGTTTCGAGCTTTCATTCCTAAGTACTGTTTTTTTTTTTTTTAAATCTTGTATAAGTGATCATCGGTAGCTTAGGCTTGTCATACGGTCTGCAAGTATGGTTTTAATTTTTAGGAAAACTTAACGGAAAAAGTAGATGTGGCTAAAAACAAGGAAACAAATTACTTAGTTTTTCTACTTTTAAACAATTATTTATTTTCTTGGATAAAAAAAGTCCAAGTGATTGTGTTTTGACTACGTTTTAAAGGGTAAGAAAGGCAATCGGAACTTTTTCTAAAACGAATTATAGTTTAAACGGTTTTTAACATGGGTGGTTTAAATAATACTAGGTGTCATTTTTATGGAAAGGGATCCATACTCCAAGTATGAGACCCGTAACCATACTAGCCGGACCGAGCAATGGACAATCTTCGGTTCAGGAGGCAGGTGCATCCCACGTGCGGTTCCACTAGTCCTAATAACAGGAAGTGCAGAAAATTGGACCGTGTAAGATTATTACTCAAGGAATGGGTAATTTGAACCAAGAAAATTTTCAAATCATGCAATTCAAAGTCATACGTACTTCTCTGACAAAGCCAACATCTTTTTTAACGCAGTATCACATGGTAGTCTAGGATCATCCACATAGCTGGAAACTTGAGATTCTAACTTCTTAAGGTCTCTTATTACTTTAAGTTAGAATCTGAAGTTAGAGATGATTCACATTGGATTCCCGTACTATTTCTATGTTTCTTATAGGAACAAGAAAAACTATCAATTCTCCATAAACATGTGAGTAATCATTATGAGCACAAAAAAGCAACGTTCATGATCTTACGTCTTGTCGTCAAAAGACAGCTAAAACATAACACTACCCATCATACTCATATTCTTCGCAGTACTTTGGCCTCGTATCAACAATCCTAGGAGGAACATTGTGCTTATCCCAAGGAAAATCATCGACATTGAAATTCTCAGTTTTGAAATTCTCAAAACCCCTCATAGCAGCACCACCAGTTGTGAAAGCATCTACTAGCATATAAGAAACTCCTGCCACCTGCCATTCAAATGTGTGCATTTTCAGTCTTAAAACATCGCAGACAGCAAAACAGGTATCAAAAACACAAAATTGACCACAATAATTTTATTACAATCTAGTTACAAATCCTTAGGGTCAGCGTTCCTCATCAAACAAAACTGGTAGTAATCAAACAAGAATGCCAAATGAGATAACATTGTAGATTATCAAATACTCAATCCTTATTATTCATCAACAGCTCCAACAAGATATCCATAAACGAGGACTGTTCACCCTAATAATTTTGACGGATCAGTTTAGTAGATTAGGTACTACCGACATTTAAAATCCCACGATACATTAATAACTTCAGAAGAAACTACCAAAGTTCAACTTAGTCCGATTTTATTCAAGCTTTTCATCAGTAGCTAATGTTACCCGATATTCTTGAAATTTTTTCAGTAGCCTGACGACTCATGGTACTAAAACATATTAATTGGTGTTTGATTCTAGTGGACAAAGTTAAAAGATAGCGTATATACCGTTCTGTGCATGGCTATAAATTCACCTAGGACGCTTTCCCCAACTGCCAATAGTTTATTAATCGACAGCGTAATTTCATCCAGTTGATCGTCTGTGGCCTTCAATTCAGATGAAGGCATGTAAGACACAATTGGTATAATTTTAATGGAAAATGATTAAAACTGGTAAGAAAAGAGTGCATACGTACCCCAAGTTTGACTGTTTCACCATGGTTTTTACATATGAGATCCAACCGAAGATTAATTAGAGACGATTCAAATAAAATCCTCCACAAAGCGATACATCCAAGTGGTGAGCCTCCGCTGGTAAGAGCAGAACACTTTACTGAATTTAGTTTCTCTACTGCTTCATTTATCAGCTCTGATGTTTTCTTGGCAGCCTCAGAAAACGAACATTCAAACGGATTGCATCCCTTGTAGTTCATATTGACTACATCTAAAAAACATCCAAGCAGCGTCCCCGCGACAGATTTTCTTTCAACGCCTTGCCCCTGGAGATATTTTACATGCTCTCCAAAGGCATCTAATTTTTCCTTAGTATACATGACCAATCGATTCGGGTCAACATAACGGCGGAAAGATTCATCGTGAAGATACTGATCCAACAAATCCTAGAACAGAAACACGATAGTTTTTTTATTATAAGAAGAAGAAAAAAAAAAAGACTCCGTAGTATACAAATATAACATTCAAACAAACAGGAAAGATGTGTAGAATACCTTTGATTTCTTGAACTTTGAAATATAAACCAAGATCATGTCAAGAATCTTGTTGGACTCCTTGATAGATGAGGGACTAGAAAAATAAGAATCCTTGAGTGTCTTCAGCAACCATACCGATTCACGTGACATGGTACACAGACTATCGAATATGTGCTGAAATATCAAAACAAGGTTAAGTAATTCAGCAGGATTAATAAAGATAATTACTGATTCATCAGCAGGATAGAGACTTACCTTTTGTCGCCAGATATAGGTGTCCATGGTGTGCTTGGAAAGGATAAGAGGACACTTGTGCCTATCTCCGTCATCAACAACAACATTGGAAGATAATGCAGACTTTCTCAATTGTTCCATATGCACAGAGAAACTATTTGCAACAAACCGCTGCTCCTGCTGTATCTTGATGAGGTGATCGAGGAAAGACTCCAACAACGCAGCCTATCATGCCACGTATAAAAGGTATGTCAAATCCAAAAATAAAGCCAAGATGCCATTTCGAGCAGTATATATTAATTACCTGCTCTCGCCTGAAATCATCGCCAGATTCTGAACGAATTCTTTGCGAAAGTTTCTTCAACGACAAGCATCCGCCATAGTGTTTATCTGCAGTAACAGCATCATGCAAAAGTTTCTTCAACGACAAGCTTCCGCCATTGTATTTATCTGTAACAACCATGGCGTAAGTTTGCGAAGGTTTCATCAACATCAACTTTAAGCTTCGGTGAGATTCTCTGCGGATTCTTTGCGGAAGTTTCATCAAATTTAAGAAGCTTCCGTTATAGTATTTAACTACATCATCTGGGGATGCCTCACTAAACGACCATGTATTCGGCTGGTAACCAATGTTGATGTCATTATCCTGTCCCCATATGACAAAATCATGAGACTTGAGATTCAAATAAAGGCAGAGATGCGAGGTATAAACAAAAGTTGAACCATACATACCTCATTGGACGCAAACTTGTCCAGGCCAGACGGTGCTATCTGGCGAAGTAACGAAGGGAATGACCTCCTGTTGCCGCACCTTCTGTTGACATCCGTCCAGTCATCTGCATCACATGCTGCTTCTTGGAAAAACATCTTAAGTGAAGACTCTAAATCTATAGATGGTTCCTTGATTTCAGATCTTGGATATATATTTTTTTTTTTATGATACGCAACTCTAGCAGTTAAGTTAATGAAGTATCCGTGTATCCAATTATCATCCGTGGCAGGTGAAACATCAGTATCAGAGTTTTTGCCTGCTCGAGCTCGTTGGAACCTCTTTTCCTTGGCTGCTTGAAGCCTTAAGTATCTGTCTGTCTTTGTATAATCAAACATGGTAGCTCAAACACCAGTTGCTGCCTACTTGTTTGTTTAACCAGCTCAATCTAGGGACAACCAAACAGAGATAAAATTCAATTCGAGGATCAGCGATGAAACTCAAAACAATCACACCGTTGCACGCGCTGCAACTTCAACTTCCTTCTTCGGCTGCCAGCCGACTGAGAGAACAAAGAGGTGTTTCGTGATTAGGGTAACCCAAAAAGCATTAGGCCCAGAGTGGTTTTTCTTTTTCTTTTAAATTTAAAGAGATTTTCTTAAAAGGAAAATTGCAATATTAGAATTTTTTTAAGAATTCAAATTTTCTGTTTTGAATTTTGAAACATAAAACAAGATTTATTGAACATCAAGCATAGGATGTGATGAGTAAATACTGTATTCACTTAAATTTGAGTACATCTCCGTAAGTCATACACTTGGATGGTTTCCTTTCCTTTTTATCATGCAAGGGTTTTTCAATTGAAGGGCCAAGGTCATCCTAGGTGATTTTGTGACTCACTACTAAGTACTAAATGATAGAAGAAAAAAAAAATTACCTACAATTTATATCGTCAAGGTCTTGTTTAACACTATTATTCAAATTTAGATTCCAATTAAGATGATGTGGACTTAAGATGATGTGGTCTTATAGATTTTCTTATTATATCCCCATATGCTCTTAAATCATTATGTTCTTTCATTTTGTTTCTATGTTTTCAAGATCTTGACATCATTATCATCACTGAGTCATTAAAGAATTAGATTCAAATTTGTAACTACCTATCTTGTAATCCTAAGTATAAATAAGATGTTGACTCCACAAGGTAAAACTGTGGAAGTATTCACCAAAACCCTCTCTTAAGTTGGTATCATCCACAATCCAATCTACGCTTCCAAAAACCTTCTAAAAGCCCTAAAAAAAAAAACACAATATCAATACCAGAAATCCAAATCATCAATGGCAACAACATCTCAACTTCGTCAGGTTCAGAGCCATCATCTAGTGACTCTGAAACTTACAGAAACAAACTATCCACTCTGGAAGACACAATTCAAACCTATCCTCACAAGCTATGGGTTGACGAGTTTTATTGATGGCACTAAAATAAAACCTGCAAGAGCATTACCAAATTCAGAAGCAATAAACCCTGATTTCACAGCATATGCAGAACAAGATTCTTTACTGGTTGGTTGGTTAAACTCAACTCTCACTGAAGTTGTCCTAGGAAAAGTAGGTGATTTGAACACTTCCAAAGAAGTCTGGGATACGTTGGAAGATGAGTTTTCACCCAAAACAAAGGGAAGATGAGTTTTCACCCAAAACAAAGGCGCACTAGATGCACCTAAAGAAACAACTTCATTCAATGACCAAAGGTAACAAAACACTGAAAGTTTTCTTTAATAAAGCTAAAACCTTGTTCAATAAACTTGCAGCAACAGGTTATGTTGTAACAGCTGATGAGATGAAACAGTCCATTAGTAATGGATTGAATCAGTCATATGATCCAATTGTGACTGCCCTGAGTACTGCATAAGATATGGATATGCATACGTTTTATGCCCATCTCCTAACTTTCGATATGAGGCTTGAACAACATCTTTCTGCTATTCAACAACCAATAGAGAATATTGTTGTCTCCAACTCAGGCTCATCAAGCAGATCTGCACCGAGACAGACCCACAATCAAAACCGTGGACAACCACAGCACAACAACAATCAAGGTAATCGTCATTCATGACCCACCTAAGAACAAGTTTGAGCAGACCTTGTCGGATCTCGCAAGAAGGATAATCATCAAGCCGATCGATGTTGGTTTCGTTACAAACCCAACAATAATCATCCCAAACAACCTTTTTTGCATATATTGCTTTGCCAAATGGTGTGAATGGAAATCATGGGTCAGCGACACAGGAGCTACACATCATCAAACCTGCAGATATGAGAAATGACAATACCTCATGAATATGATGGTACTTTGAGATGGTTCATGTTGTTAATGGTAATACTCTTAAAATTGCAAACATTGGTAATGCTTCATTTACAAAAAAGTCTAGATCCTTCTTTTTAAACAATGTATATCATGTTCCCCAGATAAAAACTAATTTATTGTAGAAGGAAACTTCATCTTATTTATGAATATCGGGGTTTGTAGAATATAAGATGGGTTTGCAATGAAAAAAGAAACAGAGAAAGTAAGAAGGTGATTGTGATGGTGTTGCTCTGGTAATTATAGAGAGAAATAAAGTGATGGTGGTGCGGCGATAAAGGGTTCGGGGAGGAAGAATTGCTTTCTTTCTTTTGAAAGATTTAGGGTTAATGAATGAATAAGGGTGTAATAGTAAATTTAATTAATAATTCTATTTTATATAAATTTTTTTAATAAATTCTTAACAGAAGTCAATATATGAGATGGTCAACCTGATCAACATTATTTCCAAGTACCGAACTCTAAGTTGGACAAAAATTAGACCAAACACAACTAACTCTGGACAAAATGTAAGTACTAAAAACTAAATAACCCCTTTTTTTAACATTCATTCTTTCATAAGGATATCCAAAATTCACATTTTTTTTCTACTGTGATAATAATGAAATTGATAGATTTTAGTTTGATTGATTTACCTCAATTTTGATCTCAATTTTATGAATTTTAGAAAACAAAAGTTTTCTTTAAATTTTCTTGCAACATTCAATGTTATTGACACGGTGTAGTTTTCCCATCAAATAAAAGGCCCCCTTTTGGGTCAGTGAATAACATCATATAAATTTCTTTTCTTTTTTCTTTTTTTTTGATAGAAAAGGGTAATTTATTCACTGGCAAATGTAATACAAAAGATTTAAAAGATCAGTTTTCTCAAAAACATTAGATAAGATGCTAACATTTTGAACTTTTTGATTCAACCGAGCCGACATTTGCTGAAGGTTTTTAATTATTGCTTCCTTGGCAATGTAATCCGCTGCAGAATTGTACTTCCCAGCAATAAACTTTACTTGATCCTGAGGGAGATCCTTCAAAATCATCTTAGCCTCATGTAAAGAATTCTCAGCTGTCCAAGAAATATCTTCGTTTACCTTATAAGAAGTTTCCTAGTACATAAACGAAAACAAAATAAGCTTAGACTTCTTTTATTTCTTCTTGCCTATCCAAAACTCCATCGTAAAACGAATCACTGATGTGCTTGATTCGCTTAACTGTAGAGACGCCATGTTCGTGGGTTAGAACACCAACCTTCCGATTTACACACGAGCAAGTTGTTTAGCTTTAGTGCATTCAGATATCAGCTTCTTCAGGTTCCGTATCATGACTTTTTGCTTTTCAAAGATTTTAGTTTGACCATCAATAAGATGATTTAATTGCAATTGTAGATTTGGAATATCAATCTTTGAGTCATTCTGAGAATGAATTAAATCCTTGATGGACTCAGTAATCCAGGAGTTTTGTTCTTTTCTTGCATTCATCCTTTTCAGGACATACTCTTGAAAAGAACTACTTTCTTTTTTGACGTCTTCATCATCAAGATCAATAGTTTCATGAGATCTTTTTGAGCTTTCTATCTAAGACGAAGTATGATGAAAGATTCAACCAATTATTCGGCAACCACAAGGTTTTTTTCTTCGAAAGAGCATGTATCTTATGTCCTTATTTATAGATGGTGATCTCTTAACGCTAGAAGGATACATGAACTAGTATGAAAGCCATAGTTTTTGGGGCGAGTTCAAGTATTAAGGGATATCATAAAGAGTTTCTCAACACAATAATGAGTTCTTAGCTCAATAAAAATGATTTCCAAGAGAGATACATCTTCAGAGAAACTGAATTGACAGAAGATTAATAAAACATTAGGAGCCAGGCTCAACTAGAGTATTATATGATACATTCGTAGAAAGATAATATTGATATACATTCGTAGAAAGATAATATTGATATGAGTGCAGTCCCTGTAACTCTCAAATTACAGCAAGAAGTTCATCACTTCCAATCCGTCTTCACCTAAGTTCATCACTTCCAATCCGTTTTCACCTATTTGGGGCTGTGAGTTCTTCTTCTCCTAGCCGCTTCCCTTTGTTTACAACTTGGAGTTTCTCAGTTGCCAACCGTAAATACGTTTTGCGACTGTTTCGACACATTATCCCAGTCGTAACATCAAAAAAAAAAAAATCAGATATTTTCTCGGGCTTTTCACGATTTGAATCGATAAAATTGTTATTGGGAGTTGATTATAAGGTTTTCCTGATTAATTTGGAAGGGTTTCATCGTTTTCTACAAAGCAACATTTATCTTATGTATTGTCGTCAAAAGATACTACAGTATATTTTTCATGAGAGAGAACAGCTAAAATATGACACTACTCATAGTCTTCGTAGCCCTTTGGCCAATTCTCCGGATTAGGACCAATCGTAGTACTAGGAACATTGTGCTTATCCCAAGGGAAATCTTCAGGGTTGAAATCCATTAATTGGTCATCGTGCTTGCATGGATGCGTAACATCAATCAAACCCCTCATACCAGCACCACCAGTTGTAAAAGCATCTCCTAGCATATAAGAAACTTCTGCCACCTGCCATTCAAAAGTGCGCATTTTTCAAAAACACAAGACGACTACAATAGTACTTAGAATGAGTGCAAGTTGAAGGACATGGAAATAATAACAACCATGACCTAACCAAGCTAAGGAGGAAGCATACACTAATTTTATTACAATCTAGTTACAAATCCTTAGGGATTAAAAACTCACAACAATAAGACATTTCAGAGTTCCTCATCAAATAGAACTGGTAGTGATCAAACAAGAATGACACATGAGATAACATATTAAAAAGTGTTTGATTCTAGCGGACAAATTTAAAAGATAGAGTATATACCGTTTTGTGCATTGCTATAAATTCACCTAGGACGGTTTCCCCAACTGTCAATAGTTTATCAATCGACAGCCTAATTTGATCCAATTGATTGTTTGTGGCAGTGTCAAACTGTTTAACCTGTAGTAATTTATGACATTCAATGGTCTCAATGAGTACAATCTTACGTACCTTTGATTTCTTGAACTTTGGAATAAAAACCAAGATGATGTCAAGAATCTTGTTGGAGTCCTTGATAGATGAGGGACTACTAAAATATGAATCCTTGAGTGTCTTCAGCAACCAAACCGATTCACGTCACATGATACACAGACTATCGTATACGTGCTGAAATATCGAGAGAAAAAAAAAAAGGTTGAGTAATTCGGAATTAGCAAATATACTCATTGATTCAGAAGGATTAAAACTTACCTTTTGTTGCCACATGGCGTGCTCGGAACGGATAAGAGGACAGTTGTGCCTATCTCCATCATCATCAACAGCATTGGAAGATAATGATGCAACTGCATCAGATTTTCTTAGTTGTTCCAGATGCTCGAGAAACTCTTTGCAACAAACCGCTGCTCCTGCTGTATCTTGATGAGGTGATCGAGGAAAGACTCCAACAACCCAGCCTATGAATAGACGCGGACATGCCAAAGGCATAAAAAAAATCATGTCAAACCCTATCCTAAACCAAAATAAAGCAAAGATGGCATTTCGAGCAGTAAATATTAACCACCTGCTCTCGCCTGAAATCATCGTCAGATACTGAAGAAATTCTATCCAAAAGTTTTATCAACGACAAGCTTCCATCATAGTATTTATTTGCAACCACAACATCTGACGACCCCTTATGGGACAACCAATATCTATCTTGCGGGTACCTAATATTGATGTCATCATCATGTAAGAATATATCCTGTACCAATATGATAAAATCACGAGACATGAGATTGGAATAAAGGCAGAGATGCGAGGTATAAACAAATGATGAACTTAGTAGCATACCTCATTGGAGGCATACTTGTCCAGGCCAGACTGTTCTAACAGGTGAAGAAACCTTGGGAATGACCTCCTGTCATCGTACTTTCTGTGGACATCCGTCCAGTCGTCTGCATCACATGCTGCTTCTTGGAAAAACATCTTAAGTGAAGACTGTAAATCTAATGATGGTTCCTTGATTTCAGATCTTGGATACAGAGGTTTTTTTAGGGAACCATCATGTGCAAGTCTAAATCTTATGTTCATGAAGTATCTGTCTATCCATGTAGCTGGAGCACCAGAGTTGTTCTTTCCCTTGCCTACTGGTGGCTTGATCTTTCTCTTGACTACTTTAATAGTTAAGTTAACGGAGTATCTTTCTACCAATTTATCATCCTTGATAGCTGAAACACCGGTATCAGAGTTGTGTTGGGACACCAACACCGGTATCAGAGTTGTTGTTTTAGGGACACCAATCAAAGTATCTGTATGTCTGTGTATCATCAACAACATCCATGGTAGCTCAAACACCAGTATCGGAGTTCTTTGTTTAACTAATAATAACCTGCACAAAACTGAGTTTCAGAGTTTTCCTACCTTGCCATCTTATATATATATGCTTCAATATTTCCTAAAAGCATTACAACTAGGAAAAGAAATCAAACTAATAAATTAGGAAACCAATAAGATCACTCGGGAAAAGGAAACCCTAACCGATCGAAAAAAAAAGAAGGAAACCCATCCTGACCCATGCTAACGTAGACACCCTACTCAGAACCCTGAACTCTTTTACTCGACCCATTTCTCAAAAAAAACCCTTTTTTTTTAGGGTTTCCTTATAAAATCGTGATTTTTCATTGAAATTTGATTTCACCAAAAAAAAACATTTTTTTTTTATCGTTTTTGCAAATAAAAACATCAAAAGATTACAAAATAACTTCTCACTGAAACGTCAGAAGTAGAGATGAGTCAAATCAAAAGCAGTAAGCCAATAGTTGGTAGCCTGTTGGAAATGTATTAACGGAACCTCTTGACTGGATGCAGGAAGAGAACTGGTGTACATGGAACCTCGCCCACCAATTGGCATTCACATGTACGTTTTCACTTTGTTTCAGCAGCAAGGTCCAATTGTATTTGGAGGACCAGTTTGATGTGCACTCGGGATAATGCACTTATGGTTGGGATTAGTGGCCATGAAGATGGAGAGACCGACTTGCCTTGTCGTGCTCATTTTGACACTCGCAATTTCGCAGCTCAGAATGGATTTGATCTTCCTACTTCCGCAGTATTCTTTTATGCACAGAATGAACCTGCATCCAAGTAAAACAATGAGAAATAGTTGTGCCGGTATAGGAAATTGCATTACTTGGAAGGTGTCCGATGCAGAGAAAAGAAGCATTATCATAATCTTTGTCCTTGGAGCTGTTGTACTTCCGATGCAATTTATATGGTGTTAACTACTGTTATGTTATTATGTTAAGAACTTATATTTTTGGCACAAGGCTGCACCACTTTGGAAATACCACGCAGGAAACAAGCCAGGCATCATGAGTATGTCTTTATGCAGGAGATATACCAAATAGCCTTCTTGAGCATTAAGCATGATGTGAAGCTATATTGGCCGGAAGACTATTTTGTACCTAAGTTTAGCTCTCAAGTCTAAATAATGAAATTCTGGTTGTATATATACCATGCCTCACACCTAAAGCACATCGACTTAGTTTGGGGATCGCAGTTCCAATCAGCCTTCGGTTTTGTGAACTAAAGACATTTTTTTTTATAAAAAAAAAAATCAATCAATTCTCCACCAACATGCGAGTAATCATTACGAGCACAACAGCAACAACAAAAAAAAACGTAACATATATATCTTATGTCTTGTAATCAAAAGATACTAAAGTATATTTTTCAAGAGGGAAACAGCTAAAATATACTCCCTCCTATTAAGAGAAGAACATTGGATTCATAATATTTTATGTTTTTACATGTTTTACCCCTTGTCCTATTAGTAACACAATTATCTATGCACCATAAATAAGGGTATATGTAGAAATATTCATCTGAGAAATAGTAGACCGCCTATCTAATGGGACAAGCAAAAACAAAATTCCGCCTATATAATAGGGACGGAGGGAGTATAACACTACACATCGTACTTATCGTCTTCGCAGTACTCTCTCCAATTCATTGTATTATCAATCCTAGGAGGCAAATTGTGCTTATCCCAAGGGAAATCATCGAAATTGAAATTCTCAAGATGCGTAACATCACTCAAACCCCTCATGCCAGCACCACCAGTTGTAAAAGCATCTCCTAGCATATAGGTAACTTCTGCCACCTGCCATTCAAAAGTGTGCAAAAACACAAGACGACAACAATACTACTTAATTAGAACGATTGCAAGTTGAAGGACATGCCAATAATAACAACTATGACAATGCTAGGGAGGAAGCATTCACTAATTTTATTACAATCAAGTTACAAATCCTTAGAGCAACTGCAGTGGTGCGAGTATAACCAAAGACCAAAGATAAAAAAAAACGACTAAATTTTAGTTTACTCTGGTATGTGACGCTACGGGTAGAAGACTAAATTTGGTCGAGCGGATACTATACGTTCGTTTGGTATGGGGCGGGGACTATACGTTCGCCCGATGGGGGAGATTTCAAAAAAAATAAAAATAAAAAAATAAATAATGGGGCGGAGGTATAAAGCCCGCCCCACTATAAAGAAAGTGAAAAAGAATGGGCGGAGGTATTAAACTCGCCCCACACAAAATTAAAAAAATAAAAAATAAATAAAATAATGGGCGGAGGCTATACGTTCGCTCGACTATAATTTGGGTTTAGTCTTTGGTCCCGAACAAATATAATCTGGGATTTGAGTTTAGTCTGGTCTTTGGTCGATGGTCCGTCCCGCTATGTCTAGTTCTTTTACCAAATAAATGGGTTTAGTCGCCCACTGCGGTTGCTCTTAGGGATTATAAACTCAGAACAATAAGACATTTCAGAGTTCCTCATCAAATAGAACTGGTAGTGATCAAACAAGAAAGCCAAATGAGATAACAAGAAAGCCAAATGAGAGTATATACCGTTTTGTGCATGGCTATAAATTCAACTAGGACGCTTTCCCCAACTGTCAATAGTTTATCAATCGACAGCCTAATTTGATCCAGTTGACCATCTGTGGCCTTCAATGCAGATGAAGGCATGTAAGAAACAATTGGTATAATTTTAATGGAATCATGCATGATTAAAACTGGTAAGAAAACAATGCATATGTACCCCGAGTTTGATTGCTTCATCGTGGTTTTCACATATAAGATCCAACCGAAGATTAATTAGAGACGATTCAAATAAAATCCTCCACAAAGCGATACATCCAAGTGGTGAGCCTCCGCTGGTAAGAGCACAACATTTGACTGAAATTAGTTTCTCTACTGCTTCATTTATCAGCTCTGATGTTTTCTTGGCAGCCTCAGAAGGATTGCCTCCCCTGTGGTTCATATTGACTACATCTACGAAACATCCAAGCAGCGTCTCCGCGGCAGATTTTCTTTCAACGCCTTGCCCCTGGAGATATTTCACGTGCTCTCTGAAGGCATCTAATTTTTCCTTAGTATACATTACCAATCGCTTCGGGTCAACATAACGGCGGAAAGATTCATCGTGAAGATACTGATCCAACAAGTCCTAGAACAGAAACACGACAGTTCTTTTTTAGAAAAATAAAATAAAATAAAATATTCCGTAGGATACAAATTTATAACATCCAAGCAAACAGGAAAGATACCTTTGATTTCTTGAACTTTGAAATATAAACCAAGATGATGTCAAGAATCTTGTTGGACTCCTTGATAGATGAGGGACTACTAAAATATGAATCCTTGAGTGTCTTCAGCAACCAAGCCGATTCACGTGACATTGTACACAGACTATCGAATATGTGCTGAAATATCAAGATACTTATTGAGTAATTCGGAATAAGCCAAGATACTTATTGATTCAGCAGGATAAAGACTTACCTTTTGTCGCCAAATATGGTAGTCCACGGTGTGCCTATCTCCATCATCATCAACAGCATTGGAAGAATATGCAGACTTTCTCAATTGTTCCAGATGCTCAGAGAAACTCTTTGCAACAAACCGCTGCTCCTGCTGTATCTTGATGAGGTGATCAAGGAAAGACTCCAACAACCGAGCCTATCATGCCACATCATAAAAAGTATGTCAAATCCAAAATAAAGCCAAGATGCCATTTCGAGCAGTAAATATTAATCACCTGCCCTCGCCTGAAATCATCGCCAGATTGTGAACGAATTCTCTGCAAAAGTTCCTTGAGCGACAAGCATCCGCCATAGTGTTTATCTGCAATAACATTATCATGCAAAAGTTTATCCAACGACATGCATCCGCCATTGTATTTATCTGTAACAACCATGGCGTAAGTTTGCGAAGGTTTCATCAACATCAACTTTAAGCTTCGGTGAGATTCTCTGCGGATTCTTTGCGGAAGTTTCATCAAATTTAAGAAGCTTCCGTTATAGAATTTATCTAAATCATCTGGCGACGCCTCAATATACGACCATGTATTCGGCTGGTAACCAATATTGATGTCATTATCCTGTACCCATTAAAAAATATGACAAAATCATGAGACTTGAGATTGAAATAAAGGCAAAGATGCGAGGTATAAACAAAAGTTGAACCATACATACCTCATTGGAGGCATACTTGTCCAGTCCAGACGGTGCTATCTGGAAAAGAAACGCAGGGAATGACCTCCTGTCATTGCACCTTCTGTTGACATCCGTCCAGTCATCTGCATCACATGCTGCTTCTTGGAAAAACATCTTAAGTGAAGACTCTAAATCTATTGATGGTTCCTTGATTTCAAATCTTGGATATATAATTTGTTTTTTATGATACTCAAGTCTAGGAGTTAAGTTAATGAAGTGCATGTCTATCCAATTATCATCCGTGGTATCAGTATCAGAGTTCTTGCCTACTAGAGCTCGTCGTAACCTCCTCCTTTCCTTGGCTTCTTTAAGCCTTATTAAGTATATGTCTGTCTTCGTATAATCAAACATGGTAGCTCAAACACCAGTTGTTGCCTAATTGTTTCTTTAACCACCAGATCAATCTAGGGACAACCAAACAGAGATAAAATTCAATTCAAGGATCAGCGATGAAACTCAAAACAATCAGCTAAATTACAAAAATCTCATGTTGGATCGAAACCTAAACTGCATCAATAAAAGCATGGTTTCACCTCAAAGAAAATATCATACAGATGAACAAACACTTGGATTAAAACAATAACTAAAGTGGTGTTAAAGTTAGGAACGAAACAACCACCTTCGATTTAATTCTCGACTAGAATATATTCACAGTAGAGGAATTCGAAACTCAGCTTCCTTCTTCGTCTGCCAGCCGACTGAGAGAACAAAGAGGTGTTTCGTGATTAGGGCAACCCAAAAAGCATTAGGCCTGGGTGATTTTTCTTTTTCTTTTAAATTTAAAGAGATTTTCTTAAAAAGAAAATTGTAACATTAGAATTTTTTTAATTCAAATTTTCTGTTTTGAAATTTGAAAAATAAAAGAGGATTTTTTGAACATCAAGCATAGGATGTGATGAGTAAATACCGTAATCACTCGAATTTGATTACATCTCCATACAGGGCCGTCGCTGGCTATAGGCCAGCTGGGAAACGTCTTAGGGCCCCAAAATCTTGGGCCCCAAATTGTTTGTTGTTGGTATTCTGTGCGTTTGAAATTCTTGAAAAAAAAATACTCCTTTGTTCCATTTTAAACTATAGACAGCCAAATTGGTATGAAATTAAGAAATGGAGAGATATGAAGATTTTTCATCTATACCCTTGAGAAAAATCTGCCATTAGTGCATTTGAAAATAAACTTATAGTTCCAAGATAAAATGTAAGGATGTTATTGGTAGTTTTGTGGAAAAATATGAAAACTTTCGAGTATTATGAAACAAAAAAATAGCCCTAAAACATCATCTAAATGGAATGGAGGGAGTATTGGTTTCCTAATGTGTGAGTCAGCAGTAACCACGAAATCCACCAAAAATTAAATAAAATTTCATTATTGATAATTGTATATTAAAAGAAATTGAGCTTTGGGTATATTGCAATTTGGGGAACAACTGATTTTATGTATTGCTAAATGCCTATTCAGTTCAAGCTGTGTTTTTTTCTGCTTTTCCAATTCTTATTTAGTTATCTTGCTTTAGGCCTTTATCTTTTAAGATTTACTCACTGGTTCAAGCTTTTTAAGTCTTTACTCTTTAGACTTAGTTTATGTTGTGTTGTTATTGTTACAAAATGGTGATTATTAAATTTTAAAATGTTAGTTAATTGACATGAACATACGAATTTGGGATGTTTGAGTACAGAATTTGTATATTTTCATTCTTGAAGTGACCAAATATCAATTCAAATCATGGGTTCTAGAAACACAAAATGCAAGAGTGATGCTTCTAAAAGAAAGACGAAAATAAGAGTTGAAACACTTAAGAGTTCTCGGCGAGGAGCAACGAATACATATTTAGTTTCAAATGATGACAACCATGAGAAACAATGAAAGACAGTGGCGAACAGTGTGCAAATTTGGTTAATGAGATGGAGATAAATGGAGATCTTTTGGACAATGATGAGAATGCATTTAGGCAAAATGGAGAACCAAGATGGCCAGAATTTTCACCCCAAATACAAATGAGATTGGGCAAGATTGAAGAATAAATGAGGCAATAATAGTCACCATCTAATACAAATGAGATTGGGCAAAATGAAGTTGAAAATGAAGAATATTGCTAGTGAATATTCATGATCCGGGAAATTGGGGTAACAATATTAACCAAAGTTTAAGAGATATTTGGCTAAAGAAATGTCCAATAAATTTTCGGTTTCCGTTTTATAAACATGATAGATGCTTCAATCATGATTACTATATACAGAAGATGGAGAATGGGAAAGTCGGGACAGGAAATGGCAACAAAGAAAATTTATTTAGCCTATACATGCCCCCGTTTCAGTAAGTTCGCGTAGGGCCTCTAAAATCTTTGCTACGGACCTGTCTCCATAAGCCATGATATTTTCCTTTTTTTTAGAAGCCTATTATTGGGGCTTCACCTTCCAATACAGGGGCTTCACATGGATTTCTAATAATTAAAAAGTTGGCTAGGGGGTATCTAAAGGAAGTTTCAAATGCCAAAGTTACCTTCCATCAAATAATAACTAAACAAAACCTAACCAAATTGTATTTTAAAATCCAATCAACTTCTTTTCATCTTCCTCTTTGTCCCCTGACCGAAACCAGTTTCCTCTTTTTTTCCTTCAACTGAAAATATTTCATCATCTTAAGTTATCGATCAAAATCTATGTTAAAGATAGGGAAAAATACCGTTGATAAAGAATGTGGTGACTCCAGTGAATAACATGAATAACATGCTTCAATCACTAATGAAGGTCCAATCAATCAAGAACAAAAATTTCAAACCCCTAAATCACCTATAAAGAAATTGACATGATTTCAATCAGATTTGAATTATCCAATCGTAAATTAGATTTACAAATATATTTACGGTTGGGTTTCTAAACAGTAAGCATTCTACGGTTGGTTAGGATTTTGGTTATGATTAAGGACAAACCTAACCGTAAATAATCCTGGATACCCAAAATTTTAAAAGAAAATTACGGTTAGGTGTAATATAACCGTGAATCATGCAAGGGTTTTTGAATGCAAGGGCCAAGGTTATCCTAGGTGATTTTGTGACTGTGAAAGGACAATAGTCCCGCTAGAACCCACTTATTTAACTTGAATATAATATGGAGGGGTCGCTCCACTCATTGTCAATTGTTTTTGAGTTGAATGCCCGAAGAATTTAACATGGTATCAGAGCTAAGCCCCAGACTCAGACTAGCAGCGTACACCGGATATATGCCGATTTATTGGCCGAAATGTTTAACAGATTTTGTCACTTGTACAGCTAGGGTGTAGGCCATACTGGCCGAGGTGTACCGTCAATTTAGTCACTCATCTGTGTACACTTGTTACAGATTGACTGGTAACTCGTACGTAGGTCCACGTGTTAGGACCAGTGACTGGCCTTACACGTATGGGGGCGTGTGAAATAACAATAGTCCCACATCGCTAGAATCCACTTAACTAACCTAAATATAATATGGAAGGCCCACTCTACTCATTTGCAATTGGTTTTGAGTTGGATGCCCTTGGTAGAGAAGCTACTGAGCCTACTTCTATGAGCAGACCCCGACCCATTTCTCAAAAAACCTTTTTTTTTAAAGCTTGCATAGGCACGTCCTGGCAGCATAGCAACCAAGCATACTCCCATGAACGGAACCTGAGCAGACCTGACCCATTTCTCAAAGAACCATTTTATTTTTTTTAAAACTTGGCATAGACCATCTTGCCCCATGCTAACGTAGATACCGAACCCTAAACCCTGAACTCTTTTGAGCAGACTCGACCCATTTCTCAAAAAAAAACCTTTCTTTTTCTTTTTTATTTTTTTAAGCTTGGCATAGGCCAGAATGTCCCCCGGCAGCGTAATAACTGAGCCTACTCCCGATCAATTTCTCAAAAAATCCTTTTTGTTTTGAAGCTTGGCATAGGCCCATCCCGCCCCCTGCCAGCGTGGACACTTAGCAGACCCAACATATTCTCAAAAAAAACCTTTTTTCTCTAAGCTTGGTATAGCCCCGTCTTGCCCCCTGGCAGCATAGCCATGGAACCTACACCACTGAGTGGACCTTGAGCAGACCCGACTCATTTAAAAAAAAAATAGCTTTGCATAGACCCGTCCTACCCTTGACAGCGTATCCACTGAGCATACCCAACCGATTTTAAGAAAACCTTCTTTTTTTAATCCCGAAATAGGTGCTGTCATGGCCCCCGGCCGCCCACTGAAAAGACCCGACTTACTTCCCAAAAAACCCTATATTTTTTTAAGTTTGGCATAGGTCCGTCCTGCACCTTGCAGCGTAGCAATCGAGCCTATTTCCATGAGCGGACCCTGAGCAAGTCCGACCCATTTCTCAAAAAACCTTTTTATTTTATTTTTAACTTGGCATAGGCTCAACCTGTCCCTGGAAGCGTAGACACCAAGCCTACTCACCTGAGCTGACCCAACCCGACCCATTTCTTAGAAAACCCATTTTTTAAGCGTTGCATAGGCCTGGTCTGCATCCTAGCACCGTAGCCACCGAACCCACTCCCCTGAGTGGACCCGACCCATTTATCGAAAAATCCTCTCTCTTTTTTTAAGCTTGGCCTAGGCCCGTCTTTCCCCGGAAGTGATGCCACTGAGCCTACTCCCATGAGCAAACTCGGTTCATTTATTAAATAACTTTTTTCTTATAAGCTAGGCATAGGCCCGTCCTGCCCCCTGGTAGCGTAGACACCTATCAGACCAGACCCATTTCTAAAAAAGCCCTCTCTTTTTTTTAGCTTGGCATATCCTACCCCTTGAAGCGTAGCCACCGAAGCCTACTCCCATGAGAAAACCCGACCCATTTTTCAGAAAACCCATTTTTTTTTTAAGTTCGGCATAGGCATGTCCTGCCTCCTGGCAGCATAGCCACCAAGCCTACTCCCCTGAGCAGATTCGGCCAATATCTCAACAAACCCTTCGGGTTTTTTTATTTTCTTTATGAAGCTTGTCATAGGCCCGCTGGAAGAACTCTTATTCGAGCAAGAAGAAACCGAAGATAAGACCAAGAAGATTGTTGAACAAAATATTGCTGAGAAGATAGAATCCGTTCATCCGTTACTCTCAATGAAAACGACGTCCAGCTTACACTTGGTTGAAAGTTCGTAGGCATTAACAACTGCTCCAAGTCAAGAAGAGGAGACTACTACTATTATACCAACAACTCCTTCGGAACTGATCAACTCAGATCATCCATGTGACGACACTGGTATTGACGACTAAAGAAGTTACTGGAGCAAATATGGACAACTTCAATAAAACTCATCGACCCAAAATTGCTGGCATGGGTCATACACAGCTCGCAAACTCCTGCAAGGTGTTACGTAAAAACAAAGTGGGTGTCAGGTTTGTTTTATTCGACTATTATTTGATCAGGGAAAGCAATTTGAACCTATGTGTTTCAATATCAAAAGTGTTGATAGAATAGAAGTTTTGAATACCTACAAGCTGTCAGGTAAGAAGTGTTTTTATCTTCCTCTTAACTATATTCGTTCATCATTCGACCGTGGGAAAGAGCTTAAACTTATTATAGGGAATTCTGGTTTTGCTATGAGTGTTCCTGTGTTTAGGTATTTGGTTGGAAGTGTTTTACACGAAACGAAATTTAAAGCGAAAAGTACGCATCATAGTTATTACAACAAAGAAACTATAGAATTTGATTTGAAAGATAGTGATAATCTTATGTCTTGTCGTCAAAAGATACTACAATATATGTTTTCAGTTGCAGATAGCAAAATAGGTATCAAGATACAAAGACACAATAGTACTCAGAATGATTGCAAGTTCAAGGACATGGCAATAATAACTACTACTCCTATGACCTAACCAAGCTAGGGAGGAAGCATAATCTAGTTACAAATCCGTAGGGATTAAAAACTCACAGAAATAAGACATTTGAGAGTTCCTCATCAAATTAACTGGTAGTAATCAAACAAGAATGCCAAATGAGATAACATTGTAGATTATCATCAACAGCTCCAAGAATCTAAAATACAACTTCAGATTTTCATGCTCAACCAGAACCTAAATATTACAAAACTTAACTTCTCTATCGTTCAACATGAGCAAACACAAAACCAGTGGACAGACAACAAGACAACCATAAACGGGGACTGTTCACCCTACTAATTTGACGAGTAGCTTAGGTACTATCGACATTTAAAATCCCATAATACATTAATAACTTCAGAAGAAACTACCGAAGTTCAACTTAATCCAATCTGAAGAACAAACTACTTGGGACTGTAAAACAGTTCCGTTTCTACAGAATGCAGTCCCATTCTATTCAAGCTTTTCAGTAGCTAATGTTACCCGATAGTCTTGAAATTTTTTCAGTAGCCTGATAACTCATGGTACTAGAACGTATTAAAAAGTGCTAATAGATAAATAGTATATACCGTTTTGTGCATGGCTATAAAATCAACTAGGACGGTTTACCCAACTGCCAATAGTTTATCTTTATTAATCGACAGCCTAATTTGATCCAGTTGATCGTTCGTGGCAGTGTCCAACGTTTTAACATTCCACGCTAATATATTGCAACAACAATTATTATGCAGAAAAATTTCTGAAGATGTTATTGCAAGTGGCAACACCTATTAATGTAGTTAAAGATGGAAAATCCAACAATTCTGATTCGGGCGCTAAAATCAAAAACAATGTTGCTAGGAGCAGTGACCCTTCAGTCAAGGTGAGCACCAATAACTCTTTCAAATTGTTGAGCACAGATAGAATTACTATTGAAGTGTGTGAAGATGATGGTGGAGAGTTTTCAGATGTAGAATCTGAAAAACATGCTCACTACACGGCTTGTGCAGACAAGGTTGGCAAGAAAAACTGAGAAAGAGCGTACAAGGCTCAAATGGAACGGCAATTATTGAGATTATTAGTCCCACATGGTTGGGTTATTTAAGATCCTGTGGTTTATAATCTATCAGGGCCTCTCCACTCATTGCCAATTGGTTTTGAGTTGGATGCCCGTATTCTAATATGGTATCAGAGCAGGCTATTTGTGTCGAGTCAGTTGACCGCACCTTTACTCGCGTTACCCGATTTAATTGTCCACGTGTTTGTAAGACCCGCCGAGGCTACACGTGAGGGGGCGTATTGAGATTATTAGTCCCACATGGTTGGGTTATTTAAGATCCTGTGGTCCTCTCCACTCATTGCCAATTGGTTTTGAGTTGGATGCCCGTATTCTAATAGCAATATCCTGTAATACAGGAAGCAGCGACAATCTGGGCAAAGGTCAAAGATCGGCTGCCAGGAAGCATAAATAGTTTGTCTTTGTTTGGTGCTTTGGCATTTTTCCTTAATCTTCTGTTGGTGTGTGGTTTGGGTGTGGGTTTGTTTTCTTTTGTTTTAGGTGCTGGTTTTGACCACACCTCTGGACTCACTTAGGTGTTCACATCTTGTTCTCTTTTTCTCCTTTTATCAATAAAAATTTTAACCTTTCAAAAAAAAAAAAAAAAAAAAAAAAAAACCTATTAATGTACAAGAGAATGTGCATATACATGGCAACGACACAGCTAAATATAATGTATACAAAAGTGCGTGAAGATATCGCTAGCGGCAACAATAATATATATTCAATTTGTCAACAGCCCCATTGACTATATGCAGGTCAAACTATATATGTGCACATCCTGCATTCCATCATTGGTCTTTTAAGTCTTTAGATATCTTATACATTAATAGGTTAAAGCCTTAACGATAAGATTGAAATATCTAAAGACTTAAAAATTTCAGTCTAAAAAAAAAAAAAAAAAAAACATGGCTGAAGCTGGAAAAAGCTTTTATAGCGTCGGCAGCAAAGAGGGACTCCTCCGCCCCCTCCTTTGAAGTTGGGACATTTCATCATGATTTTATTAAGGCCCCTATCCTAATCCATTTCCCCAACCATCACCATTCACAATCGAAAAGGTAAAGGAAGGTAATAAGACCTGGGGCGTTGAGCTTAATTCTATCGTAAAGCAGTGAGCAGTTCGCTCCTAATTAATTTTACCGCTTTGCCTCATCAGATTAAAATAATAATAATAATAATAATTTCACCGCTTTGCCCCCGATTGCTTGTTCAATTTTAATGTAAGTGTGGTCGAGGATGTAAAACAATGAGAAATATTTGTGATGCAAAGTAATACATTATGAGTAATCATTATGAGCACAACAGCAACAAAAAAAAAGAAGCAACATTTATCTTATGTCTTGTCGTCCAAAGATACTACACTGTATATTTTTCAAGTGGGAAAACAACTAAAAACATAACACTACTCATCGTCTTCGCCGCACTCTGTCCAATTCTCAAACCTAAGAGGAACATTGTGCTTATCCCAAGGGAAATCATCGGGATTGAAATTCTCATGATGCGTAACATCACTCAAACCCCTCATGCCAGCACCACCAGTTGTAAAAGCATCTCCTAGCATATAGGTAACTTCTGCCACCTGCCATTCAAAAGTGTGCAAAAACACAAGACGACCACAATACTACTTAGAACGATTGCAAGTTGAAGGACATGCCAATAATAACAACTATGACAATGCTAGGGAGGAAGCATTCACTAATTTTATTACAAATCCTTAGGGAGTTCCTCATCAAATAGAGCTGGTAGTAATCAAACTAGAATGCCAAATGAGATAACATTGCAGATTATCAAATACTCAATCCTTGTCATTCATCAACACTTCCAAGAATCTAAAATACAACTTCAGCTTTTCATGCTCAACCAGAGCCTAACTCTTACAAAACTTAACTTCTCCATCGTTCAACATGTGAGCATAGTCTGCAAGGCCAAATAGCAAACACAAAACTCGTGGACAGAACAACAAGACATCCATAAACGAGGTCTGTTCACCCTACTAAAGTGTGCCAACACAGGTATCAAGCCAATAATAACAACTATGACAATGCTAGGGAGGAAGCATTCACTAATTTTATTACAATCTAGTTACAAATCCTTAGGGATTAAAAACTCAGAACAATAAGACATTTCAGAGTTCCTCATCAAATAGAACTGGTAGTGATCAAACAAGAATGACAAATGAGATAACATATTAAAAAGTGTTTGATTCTAGCGGACAAATTTAAAAGATAAGAGTATATACCGTTTTGTGCATGGCTATAAATTCAACTAGGACGCTTTCCCCAACTGTCAATAGTTTATCAATCAACAGCCTAATTTGATCCAGTTGGTCATCTGTGGCCTTCAATTCAGATCAAGGCATGTAAGAAACAATTGGTATAATTTTAGTGAGATCATGATTAAATATGGTATGAAAAGAATGCATATGTACCCCGAGGTTGATTGCTTCATCGTGCTTTTCACATATAAGATCCAACCGAAGATTAATTAGAGACGATTCAAATAACATCCTCCACAAAGCGATACATCCAAGTGGTGAGCCTCCGCTGGTAAGAGCAGAACATTTGACTGAAATTAGTTTCTCTGTTGCTTCGTTTATCAGCTCTAATGTTTTCTTGGCAGCCTCAGAACACGTACATCCAAGGGACTTGCCTCCCTTGTAGTTCATATTGACTACATCTAGAAAACATCCAAGCAGCGTCTCCGCGACAGATTTTCTTTCAACGCCTTGCTCCTGGAGATATTTTACGCGCTCTCCAAAGGCATCTAATTTTTCCTTGGTATACATTACCAATTTATTCGGGTCAACATAACGGCGGAAAGATTTATCGTAAAGATACTGATCCAACAAGACCTAGAACAGAAACACAATAAATAAAAAATTAGAAAAAAGAAAAGAATGGATACTAATATATAACACTCAAGCAAACAGGAAAGAAGATATGTAGAATACCTTTGATTTCTTGAACTTTGAAATATAAACCAAGATCATGTCAAGAATCCTGTTGGACTCCTTGACAGATGAGGGACTAGAAAAAAAAGAATCCTTGAGTGTCTTCAGCAACCATACCGATTCACGTGACATGGTACACAGACTATCGAATACGTGCTGAAATATCAAAACAAGGTTGAGTAATTCAGCAGGATTAATAAAGATAATTACTGATTCAGCAGGATAAAGACTTACCTTTTGTTGCCAAATATAGTAGTGCATGGTGTGCTTGGAAAGGATAAGAGGACACTTGTGCCTATCTCCATCATCAACAACAACATTGGAAGATAATGCAGACTTTCTCAAATGTTCCAGATGCACAGAGAAACTACTTGCAACAAACCGCTGCTCCTCCTGTATCCTGATGAGGTGATCGAGGAAAGACTCCAACAACCGAGCCTATAAAGAGGCACAGACATGCTACGTCATAAAAAGTATGTCAAATCCAGAATAAAGCCAAGATGCCATTTCGAGCAGTAAATATTAGTTACCTGCTCTCGCCTGAAATCATCGTCAGATTCTGAATAAACTCTTTGCAATAGTGTCTGCAGCCACAAGCTTCCCTTGAAGCATTCATCTGCAATAGCCACATCACGCAAAAGTTTCTCCACCGACAGGAATCCGCCATAGTGAAAATGAGCATTAGTCACATCCTGCAAAAGTCTTTCCAACGACCAATAGTAATCATCTGTAATGGCGTGAGTCTGCGAAGGTTTCATCAACATCAACTTTAAGCTTTGATCAGATTCTTTGCGAATTCTTTGCGGAAGGGTCATCAACTTTAAGTGTTTATCTACATCATCTGGCGATGCCTCACTAAACGACCATGTATTCGGCTGGTAACCAATACTGATGTCATTATCCTGAACGGCTGAACCCATTAACAAAATCACGAGACTTGAGATTGAAATAAAGGCAGAGATGTGAGGTATAAACAAAAGTTGAACCATACATACCTCATTGGAAGCATACTTGTCCAGGCCAGACGACGCTATCTTTATAAGTAACGCAGGGAATGACCTCCTGTCATCGTACCTACAGTTGACATCCGTCCAGTCATCTGCATAACATGCTGCTTCTTGGAGAAACATCTTAAGTGAAGACTCTAAATCTATTGATGGTTCCATGATTTCAGATCTTGAAGATATAATTTGTTTTCTTTGAACTCTACTAGTTAAGTCAATGAAGTATCCGTCTATCCAATTATCATCCTTGGCAGGTGAAACATCAGTATCAGGGTTTTCGAGTAAGTGTTGCAGACAGCTTTCCTTGGCTGCTTGACGCCTTAAGTATATGTCTGTCTTTCTATAATCAGAGTTTTTGCCTATTTTTTGCATCCACCTTTCCTTGGATGCTTGACGCCTTAAGTATCTGTCTGACTTTCTATAATCAGCCATGGTATCTCAAACACCAGTTGTTGCCTACTTGTTTCTTTAACCACCTAGGGACAACCAAAACATAGATAAAATTCAATTCAAGGATCAGCGATGAAACTCAAAACAATCAGCTAAATTACAAAAATCTCATGTTGGATCGAAACAATCAAAAATCCATCAATAAAAGCATTGTTTCACCTCAAACAATGGTGGAACTCTAAGAAAATCTCTTACAGTTGGATTAAAACAATAACCTAACCAATAAAATTAAACATACAGATCGAAACAATTGAAGACATTCCAGTTCAAATCAAACTGATTTTAGAGAGATTACAAACTCACCGTTATTAATTTATTCGTCAGCCAAGAGCAAAGAGGGGTTCCCTGTAATCGATTCTTTATATGTTCTATATAGACGTCCGCTGGATCATTGGGTTTCCCGATATTGTTAGGACCTGTTAATTAATAATAACTTGATTCGTGAGGTTGCTTAGTTTAGCACTGTTTCCGGAAACAGAAATGTGTCCTAATTATGGAACCAAAAAGTCATATCCTAATTCTGGTACCAAAGAGTCCAATATAAGATCGAGTATGCATGTTCGTAAGTATTCCGTTCACGTCAAAAGGACGCTCGAACCAAGAGTGTTCAAAGAGGAAATTTTATTTCATCATGTACCAAGAAGGAAGATCTTTATTTATTGAAAAAACCTCTCTTTTTTAGGATCCTGTCTTTAGATTTATTGTAGAGAATATTGTTTTCTAATTGCAAATCTGAACACGTAAGCAATCATCTTATATCTTATGTGCATGGAGTCAGATACATGTGCCTCCATTCATTGGCAAGATTGTAGACAAACGTAAGAGGACTAGGAGATTAATTTTCTGGTAAAGCAAGAGGAGCATAGATAATCAATCAATGACATGAAATTACGAGAAAAGAAGAGGGGCGGCCAAATAGAACAACTGTTGAGAAATTTTCTTTTGAAGATCATTGTAAAACAGATGTTGATCAAGAGAAAAAGAGGGTCGGTAGATCATTATTTTAATTGTGATGTTGGCGGGAGAAAAAAAGGAAATGATTATTGTCGGTGCATACGGGTATGTAAAATTGTCTTATGAAGATCTAAAAAAACATATGTTGATCAAGAGAAAAAGAGGGCCGGTAGATCATTATTTTAATTCAGATGTTGAGAAAAAGGGGAGAGGATCATTATCGTTGCAACGGCTAACCTTAATGCCAAATTCAAGTTTCGAAAATAATTTAAGGCCAAATATTAATTTCTAAAATAAATTTAGGGGCTACGGATGGGGTTGTAAGCCCATCTAATTTGACCCAGTCAACGATACATCAGGATCATAGGTCGACTTATAGAGGCCATAACCGAGGATGTAAACCCCAACTAAATTGACATGACAAGCAAAACACTGGAATCACGGGCCCGACTAAATCTAGAGGCTAACTTATGGACTCACGAGTAATTTTAATGTGAAGACTACGATTCACCTCAGAAAAAACCAACGGCCGGGGCCGTAGGCCCGGGCTGACTTAACTAACAAAATATTTACGTGTTAAGCCCCTAAATTTTGAATCCACATATCTACAGGCTGAACTCTCGTGCCGTTGGCAAATAATTGTTATGTGTCATCATAACAACGCTAATGATGATATAAGCTAAATAGAAACAATGCTAATAATTTGACCCGACCAGCAAGACATCCTAATAGCTCACCCAATTAATTTTTCTAAAGGACCACTGTAGGCCCTGCCTAATTCGACCAGAATACAAAAATATCAAGGTTATAGGCCCCAGTTAATGGCCGAAGCCATCACTTCTGGCTACTATGGTCCTGTTAATGAAACACGTTATTATGACCCAACTAACTAACACACCATAGTATATTCACATTAACTGACAAGAATAACTTAAATATGACCCCCGACTAATTAAACATCACCACCACAATTACAAGATGGACAAAATTTTGTGGGAGGATACTGACCAGCCGACCAAACAACAAACAAAAATCGAAAAAGGTAGGCCCAGGTGATACCTAGTTGTTATATAAAAAGGTATGAGGTTTGTGTCCATGACGACGTTTAATATAGACCCGAAGGTTGGGAAGCTCCGGATTAGAAAGTCATTAGACGGCTGGGAAGGACTCACGATATATGGAAAACTCGCGGTGTTTACCATAAAAGGGTCTCCTCCCAGCCTTCTGTTTGTATTGTTCTATGCGATTAAAATTCTGATGTTTTGAGATTAGGGTTTAGTAATAAAAAGTTTTTAACAAAAAAAAAAAAAAAAAAAATCATACTGTGTTTTATCCTCTTTCTATTATGTTAATTGATGCGTTAATTTGAATCCGCTTATATGCATGTTTATATTTTATAAATTTGATTTTATGTTAATTCAGCGGAAGCTGAATTGAAAATCTTATAGAACCTCTGATACTATGTTAGCTTGGAAGAACTAAAACTTGGTAAACATCACTGGATAATACGAGGTATGCAGCAGTTTCTACTTTCTTATTCAACGTTTTGAATGTATCCACCTATATGTGTACAAATTTCAATCTCACAGAAATCAAAGAAATAGGGTTTATCATAGGGATTCAAGATGTTTTTATGGTCTAACATCTTTGATTCAAGATGTTTCTACTTTGTTAAGGGTTGTATTGAATCACAATACAATTTTATTCTTGATGTTTTTTCTGAATTAAGCTATACTTGCACGACCACCTTGAGATATTGATTCACCGATCACCGCAGATATTGATCGTGTATGATAATATCGTTCTTTCTGCGTAACCAATTTGAATTAAATTATGGTTTTCAATTCTTGTATTACATTACACTTTTGATCCTTTAATTTGTTTTCTTGGGTATGTCGAATACTACAACAAGCATGTTGCAACCGAATAGTATAATACCATGAGATTTTTTGATGCACTTCATTTTTTTTGTTCACATAACCTTTGTACCTTAACCGGGAGAGCAAGTTCAAGAGGATATCATGGACAAGTGATAGTCTTGAGGGATTTGTCTTATGCCATTCTATAGTTGGATCGAGGACCTGACTTAGGTATTTACTTCTTCTTTCGTTGGCTTATGATATTCTTTTTTTTTTCTCGGTTTTTCATAAGCATGGTTGACTCATTATTGGCTACTCAAACCGGTGATCGGGCATGGTTGATAGAGAAAGCAGAGATTTGTCTTATGCCATTCTATAGTTTGGATCGAGGAAGCGGCTTAGGTATTTACTTCTTCTTTCGTTGGCTTATAAAATAAGCCTTATGTTGCATATCCATTAGGTAAAATGATCCTCCTCAGTAATGATGAGCATCTTAGAGCACTTTGTATCAACTGATACTTTATCCATATGAATGGTCCATAATTATATATGTATAATAAGTTTACGCAATATTAGATAGTGATCAAATTTATGTACAATGAAGTGAGTAGACACGACTCATTAGTGTCTTCATTCCAAAATGAGCCTTATATTGCACATCCATTATATTAGGTATAATGATCCTCTTGATAAGTTGAGCATCTTAGGATCGTTGCATTAAATCGTACAACCCCTAGCTAACATTAACAAAGTAATGGTCTATTATCATGTAACAAGAATAGAAAATGGGGTAGACAATGGGTAATTAAATTATACTTGATACTTTTATATGTTTTTAGCTAGCACTGATACGGATACCTTAGTTTAGCCATGTGTAAGTTCTTTTGTACATTTCAAGGAAACCCGAATAGTTTGTAATGTTCAACAGAGCTCTATCACTATATACTTTAACATGCTTACATTTGAAGAGGTTCTTGGCGTAATTTTTTGCATATGAAAGAGATGTTATGAGGATTTCTTTACTCCCTAATCATTGCTCTGCATTCATTGAGTAACGCTACTCATTGCTCAAGATTGCATTTTTAGAGCATCTAGCGTTACTCATTGCTCAAGATTGCATTTTTAGCGTTACTCAATGAACTGAGACAATGATTAGGGAGTAAAAAAACATATTCTTGTTTTTATTCATTTAATTAACATGCAACAAATATGTACTTTATTTCTTTATAGTACATGTATTTGTATTCTTTTTGAGTTTTGGGTTTTGAGTTTTGAGTGAGTTTTTTTTTTTTTGGTATTGATCACCTAACTAACTAGAAATCCCTATGATTTGTTTTTAATTGTAGGGTTGTTGTTTATATTCCCGAAGGATGTGATTCTACAAGAGGTTTGTTTTTGTTAACCTGCAATTCATAACCCTGTTAAAATTAGTCCCAACCACATGCACAAAAGTGGAGTGAGAGGTTAGGGATTTATATAAAAAGAGTGACAAGGCATTTTTAAGAATCAATTATCTATGATTTTTATGCATGCATTAGTTTTTTTTTTTATAGATAAAGAGAAACTTACTGACAAAGAGTTGGAAATAAAGATGCCTCCCACAGTTGAGGACTTTGAGTGTTGCTGACCTATAGCCGCTAAATTTTTAAGATCGAGAAAGTTACTACTTTTGATAGTTTTGCAAAAGACTTTCTCAAAAGATTTGAGACTCAAGATGATTTGGTCTATTTTTCATTTGTCCTCCGGTGGTACTTCTAGTTCCACCTTGTAGAGTTGTTGTTATATTCTTGTTGCATCCCATGAGATTGAAGCTTCGCAGTTGAGAAGGTGGCCCAATCTCTGACTTCCTTCTATGCACTCCCTTCCTCTTGTCGTGGACTCTGTTTTGGTTCTTCCGCAAGTATTTCTCCAGGTACCTAATATGCAAACGCCACAATGCACAGTAGTCCCGTGTGAGTTCATAATGGTCATGTAAGCAAAAGATATATATGTTGATTGAGTTGTTGGTCTGGAGGTTCCATCAAACTTTCATTTTGTCTACCCAGATAGTTTTGCTTCATCACCATTTCAGAGTTGAGATGATTAATAATTTGGGTAGCGGTGTTTTTAGGACAGGGTTTAGCTCTTTCAAAAACATTATCACATCTCCCTTTCCATATGAACCAGCGGATGGTTGCGCGCAAACACAAGCCCAAGGGCCCCAATGAGTATCGGGATGATTGGAAGAGAACCGATTCTGACTTTTGATCCTCCAGTTATTAAAACCATTACTAGCAGTTTCTAAGCTTAAGGAGCAATGAGACCGGAATGACTTTAGCAAAGTTGCAAGACATCGAGAATGTTCACTGTTTCAATGCTATTATTAGGAGAGTGCGAGATAGGGTCTATGTAACTCATATACCTAGATAGGTGGCCACTAAATGGTAGCATGTTACTCTTCATTTTCCATATAAAAAATTGAATTCTGGGAATGACACCAAGCTTCCAAATTTTCTTAGCAAGCACATCAGTTGGTTGAGAGTCTTTTTTATCTAGGAGGTTATATAGAGATTTACTAGTGAAATTTCCTTGTTTATTATCCAGCCATCTAAGGGTATCATCCTTAGATCGATTAGGGGAGATAGTAAGAATTCTAGCTATGACATCCCATTCAAAAAACTGATTTAGGATCACCATATTCCAACCAGTTTCAGTCATTAGCTCATTCACCATTTTGAACCTAGAATTAACTTCAGGTCTAAGCAGTCTAATAGGTTTGCCTTCTTCATCAGGGATCCAGCTGTCAGTCCATATATGAACATTGGTACCTTTACCAATTTCCCAGATGGTGAAATCTTTAAGAATCATAAGGCCTTAGTTGGACAATAACATTGAGTTAGATATTCGTTTTCATTTTATTCCATCTTTTTGAAAATAAAAAACTTTTTCTATAGTTTTTGCAAATGAAAACATCAAAAGATGACGTTGTGGTAATACAAAATAACTTCTCACTGTAACGTCAGAAGTAGAGATCAGTCAAATCAAAAGCAGTAAGCCAATAGTTGCTAGCCTGTTGGAAATGTATTAACGGAACCTCTTGACTGGATGCAGGAAGAGAAGTGGTGCCCTACATGGAACCTCGCCCACCAATTGGTATCCACAGGTACGTCTTCACTTTGTTTCAGCAGAAAGGTCCAATGGTATTACCGAAAATGATTTTCAGGGAATAGATTGCTCTGACATGGCCGGCCAGAGACCCTTCATAGGCCCTTGAGCATGGGTACAGAGCCGGGCCTGAGGGTGTGCAGGGTGTGCGACCGCACAGGGCCCAGCTCTGTCGAGGGCATTTTTCTCCCTTGACCCAACTGTTTATTTCCACACACACAAAAAAATCTTCTTTATCGTTGAAGAGATTCGAAATACTGATTGTAAAACTAACTAATCCATGTAGTGTTGGATAATACATCATCCACTGACCTAGTCTCTTCATTATTCTTGACGCGTTTTGTATTTATGGTATTATTATTACCACCCAAGACCTTAAATATAATACATGCAGCGATATCATTTGAATTTTTCTTGTGCATTCTTATTCATGCAGATGTATATCAACAAATAAAAGATTTCAATTGAATAATTTTCTTTTTATTTTTAAAAATAAGCGTTAACAAACCAGTTAAGTGTAAAAAAAAAAAAATTCTAGCCAATTCATGTATAAAGAAAACATTGACGCTTTATTCATGTATAAAGAAAACATTGACGCTTTTTTTACAATTGTTATAAAATATTCGACACTATAAAGGGCCCTACGAAAAAAATTCGCACCGGGCCCTTCTGGACACATGACCGGCTCTGCATGGGTACCCTACACCACAATTGGAAATCTAGTTGAGCGAGAGTAAAAGAAAAGGTGGACCCATCCTTAATCCCAACCCCTGCAATTTTCCAGCGGGGCCGTCTCTCACCGGATTTTGCCGGGAGACAGCCCCGATGTCTCCCCCGGTCAACGCAGCACTACTCTAGTGATATTGCGTGCTTCATATCCGTACTATTGTCTGGGTGCAGGAGCTGCTGAGTCTCATATTCAGCTTTATACTCATGGTGGGGCTAGTTTTGAGTTTCCTTGTCAATTATGAAGTTCAAAGAAAAACATCTAAACATATCTTTTTTACCTAATTAGTCCCGTTTCATGATTTATTAATCTTGGATTCGTCATTCGTGTATGCTAAATGCATTCCCAATCCTAACCCGTTCCGTACCGATGGAAGAAAAGACGTGCAGCATTGTACATAATGTAATGGAGATGCTTCATTCCATCATTCCTTTCGATGTTCCTAAGATGATCGGTGCCTTGATGGTTTTTCTACTTTCCGGCTAAACATTTTATTCCCTGTTTACTAAAAGCGGTGTTTTTATCTCTTTATTCCCTGTCTACTGAACACAGTATTTTTATCTCTAGTAACAAAAATATGGGCTTTTTAATAAAGTGGCCACCTTTTGGACACATAATTAAGAAAGTATTAGTTTTTTGAATCTTTTTTATAAAATGGCCGAGATAGAATTTTTCGGTCCGTTTTTCAAAAACAAGAATAGATTAAGTTAACACGAGACAAGGGTATTTTAGACTTTTTACAGCTAGTCAACTCGTGACTCGGTCGTGTTAGAGAAAAACACTCATCTTCTTCTTCTGTTCTTCTCCTATAAATTTTCATTTCCATGGAACCCTAGCAAATTATTGAAATCAAACCAAATTCAACAGAATTCCAATGAACCATTGCCCAAAATTTGTCTACATCTCCTGAATTAACCTATCTTAATTGAAAAAAAAAAAAACAAACAAAATCATCTAAGAAATGAACAATTATGAACCCTTGCTGAAACCAACAAGAACCCATCTCTCAAATTATTCATAAGCCCTCAATTCATCTCTTGAATTCGTCTATGGATCTAATTCAATTTATATTCTCAAATCAACATCATCCCATCTGTTCTTCTTTCTATAAGAATTGCAGCAGAGCTTATTCCCAAACCTGTGACCATATTCATCATCAGGACCTCAATCTTCTTCTTAATCTCGATTCACTAAAGCATCAATTTCTAATTGAGCATCAAATCCCCATATTCAGAATCTCTCCATCAAATCCTTCATTCCCCAAGATATGAGATCCATTCGACCGTAAGAAACAACAATTCTTTCTTGTTTTCTCGAACTAACAAAGAACCAAAGCTTAAATCGTAAAGTATCGAGACCACCGAGACCCATCTCGACTTCACTTACTCTTCTCCAATTCCCCGTACGGTTCCTCGATCCGGTCCGGGGTAATAATAGCAGCCCCATTTCTTGTTCTTTCTTTCCTCTCATTTTAAGGAACCGGAACAATGAATGAACGAATGAGATGAACACATCTCTCGATTTAGGATATGATAGTAATTTCAAAGCATAAAAATTGACTAAGTCCACTTGTTGGACCATTTTGGTGGGACCAGTGAAATAATTAACGGAATGGCCGCTTTTATAAAAGGTTTAAATTTTTTGGTAGGTTTATTAAATATATGGATGGAAGCCGGTCCGGTTTGTTAATTTTCCCCAAAAATATTTGGGTATTGATTTTATGTTGATTAAATGACTAGAAGTCTAGAATAGTATCTAATTTTATTTTATTTTTTAAAGGTGGACCTCCATCTGGAGGGCTTAATAATTAACTAGCTGCAAGTTTTTCTTTCGGTGCCTTTTTGAGACATCATGAAACGACACAAACTAAATAGCATAGCGCGATATAATATCATATGGAAAGTGTTGTTGACTAAAGTCAAAATGCTTAGGTGTGTTCGACTTTGCTGACTTAGACCACGATACTTGGTTACTTAATCGTTGACTAAAGTCAAAGTGTTGTTGTATCATGACTTGAGTTGACTATACAACGACGCGTATTGGTTTAGTGGTAAGATATTCCCATCATATGGTTAGGATTTTCTAGAAAATGAACCAAATTTTATCTATCCAACGAAGAGAGAAACAACGGGTTATCTTCGCCTATATCACTACTCTGTTGGTCTTTCTTCTTCTTCCTCACCTTGTTTTAGTGTGGAAGTGATGTTCTCAATTCTTGGAGTTGCTAAATCAGTATCAAAATCTCAATGGTTGTAGCTGATAATTCTTTTTTCTTCTTCTCTCGTTATCCTCCCACATGGAACCCTAACTTTTTCAGATCCTCATTCCTTAAGAACCGGAAAGAAATCATTTTTTTCTTGTAACCTACTTCATTTCTCCAGATCTATTTGTTAATTACCTAAATGAATTGACCTTCATGAACCTAAAAACCACCACTATGAACCAGAAAGAAAAACCGATTCAACCTTTCTCTGGAAAAAGTTGCTTTTATCTAATATCATTGCAAGTTGTTTCATCCAATAGTATTGTTTCAATCGGATCATAAGGTGTTCCGATTGAAACTCATATGTGAAAAGTCACAATATGTTGAATCAATTTGTGCTTACATGAATTGTGCTTAGCATAACATATGTGTTTCGGGTTTTCAACTTTTGTTTTTGGCACGCATTAGTTAAAATCGATTCAACCTTTTTCTGGAAAAGGTTGCTTTAGTTGTTGTTCTTTTTTTCTTGCGAGAAGATGACAACACAATGGGAGGATAGTTCTTATTTGAACTTGCGCTTAATGATAAATATTTACGGGGAGAAGAGGATGCGGAATACGAGGTAGCGAATTTGTTAGTTAATCGTTTTCATTTAAGAAAATCCAGTTTTTTCTTGCATATATTTTGCTTTTGCTTAAATTTTTTTGGTACAATCGATATATTCCATTATGTTGTTTATGGATGTGTGTGTGTGATTCAATTGTTTCTCGGTTAATAAAAAACTGTAGTCGGTTATTTGTCTTATTGTTTGATATCTTTTTTGTTATTGGGTATCAAGTGTTTTTTGTAACTAGTTCGGGGTGCAATTGCGGTGCTATAATGTCTATGTTTGTTTCAATTGCTTTAGGTTAAGAAAATAATTGTGCAAGTGAATTTTTTTGGTTTTATATATATTGTTTGTGGCTTAACAAAAATACGATATCATTTGTTTAGTCCAATTAAACTAGAATAAGAGAAACTAAGTTAATTTTGATCTTAGTTAGACTTATCAAATTGAAGGATTCGGTTATTCAAGTCTAATCGAATGCCTTGACAAGAAAATCTAGTTAACTAACTGTTGATGGTGGTTTTTAAACAAGGGGTAAAATCGTAAAACCCCATGACCTAGTGTTACCCGCAACACATTAACTCAAGAGCATTTAACTCGGTGTAAATAATTAATGGGTATGTTTTTTCAAAATACCCATTGTTTTTCAACACAGAACCCTAATTCCAAAACCAAGTCGCATACTGCGCACCATGGCAACAATGCCAAACCAAGCCATCATCTGCGCACCATGGAAACAATGCCAAACCAAAGCCGCACTTTGCTAGCACCATGGCAACGATGCCAAACCAAGCCGCACACCTGCACATGGCAACAATGCCAAACCAAGCCGCATACTGCGCACCATGGCAACGATGCCAAACCAAGCCGCATACTGCGCACCATGGCAGCGATGCCAAACCAAGCCGCACACTGCGCACCATGGCAGCGATGCCAAACCAAGCCGCACTTTGCGCACCATGGCAAACAATGCCAAACCAAGCCGCATGTTTGCTGCCGCACCATGGCAACGATGCCAAACCAAGCCGCAGACTGCGCACCATGGCAAACAATGCCAAACCAAGCCGCACACTGCGCACCATGGCAGCAATGCCAAACCAAGCGCACACTGCGCACCATGGCGACAATGCCAAAACCAAGCCGCACACTTGCGCACCACGCAAATGACACTAAAACCAAACTACATATCGCACTCATTGGCAACCATGCCAAACTAAGCCGCTATGCCATTGGCACACGCCAAATATAGCGCCTAGGCTTGCAAGACTTGCAACTAGGTCACCATGGCCGTACGTGCCATTGGCACATGCGAACACATACCACAATCCATATTTCCAAGCTGCTATGCATTGGCACACGCCAAATATAGCGCCCTAGGCTTGCAAGACTTGCAACTAGGTCAACATGGCCGTGCATGCGTGCCATTGGCACATGCCAACACGTACGCAACCCATATTTCAACCGATATGCCATTGGTCCACGCAAATATAGCGCCCTAGGCTTGCAAGACTTGCAACTAGGTCAACATGGCCGTACGTGCCATTGGCACATGCCAACACGTACCGCAAGCCATATTTCAAGCCGCTATGCCATTGGCACACGCCAAATATAGCGCCCTAGGCTTGTACAAGACTTGCAACTAGGTCAACATGGCCGTACGTGCCATTGGCACATGCCAACACGTACCACAAGCCATATTTCAAGCCGCTATGCCATTGGCACACGCCAAATATAGCGCCCTAGGCTTGCAAGACTTGCACTAGGTCAACATGGTCGTACGTGCCATTGGCACATGCCAACACGTACGCAAGCCATATTTTCAGCCGCTATGCCTTTGGCACACGCCAAATATAGCACCCTAGGCTTGCAAGACTTGCAACTAGGTCGACATGGCCGTACGTGCCATTGGCACATGCCAACACGTACCGCAAGCCATATTTCCAAGCCGCTATGCCATTGGCACACGCAAAATATAGCGCCCTAGGCTTGCAAAGACTTGTAACTAGGTCAACATGGCCGTCGTGCCATTGGCACATGCCAACGTACCACAAGCCATATTTCCAAGCCGTTATGCCTTTGGCACACGCCAAATATAGCGCCCTAGGCTTGCAAGACTTGCAACAAGGTCAACATGGCCGTGCGTGCCATTGGCACATGCCAACACGTACCACAAGCCATATTTCCAAGCCGCTATGCCTTTGGCACACGCCAAATATAGCGCCCTAGGCTTGCAAGACTTGCAACTAGGTTGACATGGCCGTACGTGCCATTGGCACATGCCAACACGTACCACAAGCCATATTTCCAAGCCGCTATGCCATTGGCACATGCCAAATATAGCGCCCTAGGCTTGCAAGACTTGCAACTAGGTCAACATTGCCGTACGTGCCATTGGCACATGCCAACACGTACCGCAAGCCATATTTCAAGCCGCTATGCCTTTGGCACACGCCAAATATAGCACCCTAGGCTTGCAAGACTTGCAACTAGGTCAACATGGCCGTATGTGCCATTGGCACATGCCAACACGAACCGCAAGTCATATTTCCAAACCGCTATGCCATTGGCACACGCCAAATATAGCGCCTTAGGCTCGCAAATCATACAACCTACGCCAAGTCGGCCACGCATGCCATTGGCACATGCCAACATGCTCGCTGGTAGCTTTCTCTACCAAGGCCCAGACCCTAACGACCCACGCATGCCATTGGCACATGCCAAACACACGGTAGCCTAACTTGCAAATCGTGCAACCTACCACCAAGGCATTCCGCACATGCCACCGGCACATGCCAAACACACATATTTGGTAGCCTAACTTGCAAACCGTGTAACCTACCACCAAGGCATTCGCACATGCCGTTGGCACATTCCACACACGCCACTAGCAGCTCGGCATTACCACTTACGCTCGAGGCGCAACTATAACGAAGGCATTCCACATGCCATTGGCACATGCCACATGCGTCCCTAGCAGACCACTTGCACTCAAGATGCAACCAACACTCGAGACATCAACACAAACTGGGGGATGCTTTCTAGGGTTTTGGTTTGGCGGTCCTGACATGCGGCGTACACTACGCTCACATTAAGAAAGCGTGAAAAGGAATAAAGCGGTCAAATAAAAGAAATAATGGTAAAAACGTTTTCACCCATTAACACCATGCGGTTACCACCTCCTCCCATTATTTCATCCTTCTCTCTTCCTTCATGAGGCCAGGGTGCGTTTCAATCTCGACTTGTATAAATAGGTCTTACCTATTTCCACCGGACAACAAGTCTCGGTCGGGGAGAAAATATTATACTCTCGTAAAAGGCAACTTTGCAAGCTCTCCCAAAAGCTTCCACCTCTTGCAAGCTTCTAAGCTTTAACTTTCGATGCAAGTCGAGACGCTACTCTCCCTAAATTATTCTCGGTCTCAACACCTTTCTTTGCTTCCCCTCCCCAAATCAACCCCTTCTCCTCCATTTTGTGACCAAAAGCAAGTCCGGACACGTGTGTGCGGCCTGTTAGAATATGGGCATCCAACTCAAAACCAATTGGCAATGAGTGGAGAGGCCCTAAGAATTATAAACCGCAGGATCTTAGATTGTCCAAACAATGTGGGACTAATAATCTCAACACGCCCCCTCACGTGTAGCCTCGTTGGGTCTAACACGTGGACAATTATATGTACCACTGTATGGTTGCCCTGCCTTCTTGGGTCTTACTGGGTCTCACGTCTCATACAAGGCCTGACTCTGAAATACGGGCATCCAACTCACAACCAATTGGCAAGAAGTGGGGTAGCTCCGCACAACATTATATGTACCACTGTATGGTTGCCCTGCCTTCTTGGGTCTTACTGGGTCTCACGTCTCATACAGGGCCTGGCTCTGAAATACGGGCATCCAACTCAGAACCAATTGGCAACAAGTGGAGTAGCTCCACACAACATTATATGTACCACTGTATGGTTGCCCTGCCTCCTTGGGTCTTACTGGGTCTCACGTCTCATACAGGGCCTAGCTCTGAAATACGGGCATCCAACTCAGAACCAATTGGCAATGAGTGGAGGGGCCCTAATAGATTATAAATCGCAGGATCTTAAATAACCCAACCATGTGGGACTAATAATCTCAACACGCCCCCTCACGTGTAGCCTCGGCGGGTCTTACAAACACGTGGACAATTAAATCGGGTGACGCGAGTAAAGGCGCGGTCAAATGACTCGTCGCAAATAACCTGCTCTGATACCATGTTAGAATATGGGCATCCAACTCAAAACCAATTGGCAATGAGTGGAGAGGCCCTAAGAATTATAAACCGCAGGATCTTAGATTGTCCAAACAATGTGGGACTAATAATCTCAACACGGCCAACAAAAACGTAATTTTTTTGGGAAGGAAAAACGTTAAATTCCAATATTTTCGCTAGAGTATAACCACAATAGCCCGGCAGCAATCACCACATTGCAACATGGTAAACGCGTGTAAACTTTAGAATTACTCTCTCGGTTTATCTATCATCCAATAGACCATCTAAAAGGTTTGCAAGCCCAATTGCATGACCAACATCCTAAAAGACATCAAGGAATCACGTAGTGCATTTATGTACCGTCCAAATAAAGTATTATTCGTTTCGCATACAATCCAAAATTCACTGATTTCGCTTCTTCTATAACGTGAATGAAATTTAAGTCACCTCCCCCACTTACATAGTTACATTCACCATTATCTATGCATCTTACAAAACGTACTGTTATCTACAACATCAACTTGAAGACATGAGTAAATGAAGATGAAAAAGAGTGATATTATCTTCTTGAACTTGAGCACCAATTGATGCAACTATAGTGTAACTTACAAATTTCTTCTACAGGGTGGACTTGGACGAAAACGGCTCTTTGAAGAATGTGTTTTGGGCTGATAACAGATGTAGAGAAGCTTACAAAGAATTTGGTGAAGTTGTCACCTTCGACACCACATACTTGACAAACAAGTATGACATGCCTTTTGCTCCGTTTGTTGGGGTTAATCATCACGGACAATCAATTTTACTTGGTTGTGGGTTGCTTTCTAATGAGGAGAAAGAAACTTTTGTTTGGTTATTCAAAGCATGGCTCGATTGTATGAATGGAGTTGCTCCAAGTGGTATAATTACTGACCAAGCTGGTGCTATGAAACTTGCAATTGAGATAGTTTTCAAGGATACCAAGCATCGATGGTGTTTGTGGCATATAATGAAGAAAATACCAGAAAAGCTAAGGAGGTATGATAACTACGTAAGAACTCTAGGATGAAAAAAGCTGTTTATGATTCACAGTGTCTTGCTGAATTTGAAGAACGTTGGAGTGAAATGTTGGAAAAGTATGAAAGCTTGAAACAAAATAAATGGTTAAGCAAATTATACGGGGAGAAAGATCGATGGGTACCTTGTTTTGTGAAGACCACATTTTGGGCTGGGATGTCCACAACACAACGATCTGAGAGTATGAATGCATTTTTTGACGGGTACGTTCATTCAAGAACATCTCTGAAGCAATTTGTTGAAAAATTTGACAATGCATTGAGATACAAAAAGGAAAAGGAGCTTAAAGCAGATGCTAGATCATTTTCTAAAACCATCCCAACCTCAACTTCATATAAAATGGAGAAACAAATTCAAAAAGTTTACACTCATGCGAAGTTTAAAGAGTTCCGAAATCAGTTGGTGAGGAAGATGTATTGTGAGATAATTGGTGTGCAAGATGAAATAAAAAATGGAACCTTGGTTCAGAAATATGACATAGAAGAAGAAGTTTACTATGCAAAACCACCAGAAAACGAAGATGAAGACGAGGATGAGGATGATGATGATGATGGATTAGCTTCACCAAATGATACTACACCAACTGAAAAATCTGACTCGGAATCTGAATCCGAACCAGAACCAGAAGTTGATGACGATATGTTGATGAAAAAAGTCAACTTTAAGGTATGGTTTCAAAAAGATGAATGCAAAGTTGAGTGTAGTTGTCATAGATTTGAATTTCGGGGGATACTTTGCACGCATGCAATTTGTGTGTTACTTCGTAATGAAATATATCTAATCCCAGACAATTACATATTAAGAAGATGGAGAAAAGATGTAAGGTTACTACACACAAAGGTGCCAATGAATTCTGATAGTTGGCATTTGACTCCCGAAGAGACACGCTATAAGGAGTTATGTGATTACTTTGGAACTTTCGACGTAGTGTCCAAGGATAATGATAAATGCAATGATATTAAGAAATGGATACGTGAACAATTGATAGCAGTTGGAAAGGGATTAGGTGTCGAAATAGAAATAAGCAAATCTAAACAAAATAACGTGAATGAAGTTGAAAAATTAGGTAACCCCCCTCAAGAAAAAATAGGTAACCCCCCTCAAGTAAAGAGAAGAGGCGCTCCTAATAAGAACCGTTTGAAGCCTAAACAATATAAAAAAAGAGCGACCAAAGGAAAAGAAAACACAACGGTGAGTTGCTTTTTCTTTTCGTACTATTTTTACAGTTTAATTAACATGATTTAACTTTTGATATCTATTTTTTTAGGTCGACAAACTAACCCTTACTCAACAAAGCATGATAAGTAATGTCCAGTCATCCAATGGAGCTGCAAATACCAATTTTACCAGAGGAGAATATGGCCAGTTGTTGGTAAGTTTATTTTTTAAACTTAAATATGTATGGTTTCTTTCAAACTCAATTCATATTGTATTACAATATTTTGATTTAGTGCTTAGTTCCTTATAATTATGCCTTACACTTATCATACAGTAGGGTCTGAGTCTTTTTGTTTATTGTTTATAATTACAGCACTTCGCTGAACTCCAAACAATCGAAAACATAAGAAATACTACCGAACAATTTTGGGCACCACATAGGTCTTTATATGGAAGCGTTGGCAATGCTGCAACTGCCTACGGAATACCATATATCCATTCTGGGAATGGTGCACATCCACATGGAGTATTTTCTGGGAATGTTGATAGTGTTGCGCCTGCTTTTGGACATGGAGTATCTTCTGGGCATGTTGATGGTATTGCGCCTGCATTTGGAGGAGCTCAGCCATGGAGAAGTGCACATTTAGCCAATGCCGCACCTACAAATGAGGATTCTACCATTTCTTTGCAAGCAAATTTGAGTAATTTGGTTTACTCAAAATAAAAATTAGTTGTCGACAATGGGTTTAATCACGGACCTTTTTACTTTTCATTACGTATTTATAATGTGGTACCATCATGTTTTGAATTGTTAAAACTTACTGTTGTTTCAGTAATTTAAAAATTGTTAAAATCTTATTATTTTTCTAGTGAGAGTTAGTCTAAATGTGCAGTAATCTTATTTTGAACCGTTCAGAGAATCAGACGTGAATCGAACACGCAACCTTCTGACAGAGTCAGATGCGCTACCATTGCGCCACAGATTCATACTAGAGTCGAGCGTTTGTGAAGCGAAAAATAAGTAAGAGTGGACACGATGTTTTACCTCTGTTACGGACAACATGTCGATGTTAAGCAACTGCCTTCGGGACTCCCCAGCCTGTGAAGCAAGTACCTGACTTTATTATACACAGGGAAACAAAGAATATAAGTATATACATTGATGACAAATAACATTCCAATACTGAAAGTCATGCCAACAATACCAATCTCGAAATCTAGTTGAAAGTCTACTCACTTGTCCCTGGTACTAGAGAAACTTATCAGAATACATCCAATGATTCGAAAAATGGAAAATGAACGACCCAATCAGTAGAATAAACTTATACTTGATCAATGAAATAGTGCAGATCAAGTTTCTGCAATTTTCACAAACTTCCAAAATATATCCAGTAAAAGATTTCCATATGTAAGCAGGAAATTTAAGTCACCTCCCCCACTTACATAGTTACATTCACCATTATCTATTCATCTTACAAAACGTACTGTTATCTACAACATCAACTTGAAGACATGAGTAAATGAAGATGAAAAAGAGTGATATTATCTTCTTGAACTTGAGCACCAATTGATGCAACTATAGTGTAACTTACAGTAGAAATTAAGATTCGAGGGTCCAACTGAGTTACCTACAAATAAAAATTCCAACTGTGTTATCACTTTTCATTTCCAAACAAACAATCCACTTCGAGATTCCTTCCAAGAGTACAAAGTAAGGACTAAGGGGTACCCACAATTAAGAAAACACTGACCCAAACTCAATTTATAACTCCTTTGCAGCGGATTATGAAGTAAATTAAAAGCAACCAGGGGCAGAAGGAGAGGTGGGCTAACCCGGGATGTAGCCCCCCCTTTTTACTCTAAAACCTTAACAGAGCAGTAATTCGGGCTCAATTGCTAAAAGTGCCACTCTCAGAAACCAGTTCCCTAAAATGCCACCCTTAATACAAACGTACCAGTTCTGCCACTTTATACCAATTTTACCCCTGACATTTTGTTTGATGACATTTTAATCCCAATTTCTAGAGGACCCTTCAGTTGTTTACTATTATTTTCAACTTTTTAGAAATTAAATAACCGTCTTTATTTTGTATTTTAGTGGGAGGGTCCTGATAAAAAAGTCTGGACCCTGTACAGGACCTTATGGTAATCCAGCCATTGAAATGATTGGATTAAAATAAGTAATTATTATTAGTATTTTATTGTTAGTGTCCCGATGAAAAGGTCCGGACTCTTAACTGGACCCTTCGGATAATATTATAAAAATCCGGATGATATTAAAAAAATCTTTTAAATTGAATTAAATAAGGTCAGAGGGTCCTGACCTTTTCTCACCAGGGTACGGACCCTTCAGGATTCCAAAATTTATGTTGCCACCTAGACGCCATGTAGGTGACAAGTAGGATGAATAAGGTCGAGACTTTTTTATCAGGGTCAGGACCTTTAACCGTACAACTTCTCTTACACCTTTCTTACACCTTTTTCTCCTTTAACCAAAATATGACCAGGGTCCTTACTCATTCCATCATTCCCTCTCTCTTTCTTCTGCTCTTTCTGAACTTTCTACGTTACCTTCTTCAGTTGAGGTCCTCCTCCTCATCTCTTTACTTATCGGAAACACCTCTTATTCTTCTTCTTCTTCTTCTTCTTCTTCTTCTTCCATCTTATAATTCTTGTTCTCCTTTTTACGGTGTTCATCATTTTATATCATGTAAGCTGCTACACCATAAAAGTTAGGGTTTATCTGAGTTGGATGATTGACTAATCATCCAACTCAGATTGAGAAGACAGGAGATACATAGTTCAATAGGTGGGATTGTTTTTTAGCTTTCTAAAATTCGAGATTAAATTTTGGTTAATTTTAGAACTCAAAGTTAGGGTTTTACATATGTATTGGGGATTTATCCAATTCGATGTTTGTTAATTTAGGTTACATAAAAATAAGGTGTGGGTTATCTTTGATTTTTTGTTTTGATAACTTCATTTCTTTAGGGTTGATAAAACATGGGCCATATGTCGACTCCCTTGATGAACTGGTTGATGAAATTTGTGTATTAGGAAGTAGAAAGTGTTCTTTCAATTATAATGTATATCTTTAGTTATTTAGTAGATTCATAGATGGTCATTGAGCTTATTGTTCATCAGTTGATAATATATCCTCATCATCCGAGTCTTATACATTTGATTACTATGTGTTCTTAGATTTAAAATAGATTTGCCTAAGATTTTATACATTTGATTCTGGATAGTCTTATTTGTATATGGTTCCCATTATTTGAATTTGATAAAATTCTTTGCGGACTACCTGTCGCAAGATTACTGCATATAGAAAATGGTATAGTTATTTTGAATTGAACTGGAAGTTTGAATAATTGCATCAAAGAAATAGAATTGTTTCTCTATAGAGTTGTATGTACAATTGATGGAAACTAATAGAATACAAATGTATAATTGTATTAGCATTGTGTTTATTTCGAACAGTTTGATTGATTATGTAAATATGAGTAAATATACCTATTTTGTTGTTAATGTAGTAGCTAGAAACTTGTTTCAACTCTATTATGATAATTACTTGGGGATAATACCAAGTACACACAATGAATGAGTGTAGGAATCGATTCTAGAACATCCATTGACTCTGGTATCTAGGTGACATCGAGTTTAGTCTCTTTTGAGAAGAAGTCTTGTATATGAGCACTCTGTTTACTCTTTTAGCAATATATATTGTCAACTTGTTATGCCTATATATATTCCGTAATTTTCATGTTTATGACTCTATTTGAGTTATGCTCTTTTGTGTTTGCGGAGGTCATTTTGGGACTGCCAATATAAACCTTTTTCATCCCTTCTTTACTTTAAATTGTGCAAATTCCTATCCGTGTTGCAAGTTCGTCAGACGAAGATCGGGTACTTTGTCTTGATTATTTTTATGTTGGATATATCCCTAATCTTGGCAGTTATTTGATAAATATAATTAAGTGTTTACAGATTTCTAAGTTAATAGACTTGTTTTGTTCGTTTTTAGCTTGGTTTTTAGGAAGATCACGAACTTATATTAACATTTTTTTGTCAAATTTATTGTTGGATAAAAACAGAACTAAGAATCTTGTTTCTCTTTTTCACATTAGTTGATAAAGTTTTAGGATCTAATGAGAATATCAATTTTGAAGTAAGCAAAAATACTCATTAAGGGAAAGAATGTTGGAAGCCTCAAAGTTTGAAATGTTCACTATAAACCATTATTGTTACTCCAAGCTAGCTATAGGACAAATTGACATTTTTTGATTCCGTGTTTGGTTTGTTATAATCTCTGATTTTTTTGCTTTTGGGTTAAGTGATGAAGTTACTGATGTGTGTTATCGATTTGCATTAACTGTAAAACTGACAAATTAGAAGCACGTTTGTTTGGTTGTTTCTAATCAGCAATGTTGAATCTAGAAACTAAGTTAGCGGGATACCTCAGAAATTGAGGTTAGGGGTCACAAGTAGTAAAGGAGAGCAGCTAGCTTATTTTTGCTGATATTGAAAACAATTCCACTCCTTTTTGATAATTTATGTAATGTTTAGACTAATCAGGAAATAGTGTTTGCTTCTGCTCAAACAACTCCTTTGGTGTCTGTCTATGTTGATTCATCAAGACTGCTTTATCGACAGTGATTATATTTTAGAAATATCTATGAAGTATGAATATGTAGGAATTGTTTAGCTGTTCCCTTCCATTTATCGGGAAAACTACTTGTCTTTGAGATGTGAAACTTATCGACATTATAGACCATTTCCAAACATGGTAGACAATTTGATAGGCATGTAATGTACTCATCAGTTGCGAGATCCAGACTCTCTTGTCAAAATTACATTGCTTGGAACTATAATTCTTGTAGAGACATGACTTGGAACCAACAATGTCTCGAAATTGGGTCAGGTTTTGTAAATACGTTTAGTCACTTTAGTGGTACAAAAATTATCTTCTTTCTTTTCTTGAATTGCAATTGCAGTCATGTAACCAAATAACCAGATACATATAGTAGTAGTTCACTTATGTATGTATATTAATTGTTGAGTCGCATTAGTCAGATATGGTTATGTTATTCCCAACTTTAGTTTATTCATGACCCATCAAAATAATTATTGGGAGCAAGCAAGAGGTTTGTTTCATCGTTCTATGGACCTATAGTGATACCAAAGAGAACCCATATCTGTACTTACGTTTTCGCAAATGTTTATTGTTCAGGTTTATGTCTTCAATTACCGGGCGGGAGGTTGTGTTGCATTCCTTTCAAACAGTGATGCAAACTCCGATGTAATCTGTTTCCTTTAGAGGCTTAAATTACCACCTTCCTCCTTGGTCTATCAAAGCATTCTTCCCGATTGCCAAAAACACTTGTTTTCAACAACACTACAAGGGCAGAATCCAACTATAACTCGGTTTCACGACTACTCATATCCCTTAATTATCTGGTAAGAAAATTTAATTAGGCAAAACTATATCACAGAGAATACATTTTTATAAATTTTATTAGATTTGTCATCCACAAAATGATCTTCCCTCGAGTAATATTGTTTTTGGTTTTATGAGGCGCTTATGGATAACCCTAAACCGACATTTAGTAACAATGTGAAGTTGATAGTTGGCATTAACAAGATTTCCCAGTTAAGTGTAGCTGTTGGCCTCCTGGTTTTATTCTTTCTTCTCAGCTATTAGATAGTCGCAAGAAAATCTTCCTATTCTCATGCTCTCCTTGTTGGTTGGTGGACGCCGAATGTGGGAAAATAATCTGGGACATGGAATGCCGGAGTGTATTGCAATTTGTGCACGTAAGAAAAGCTTGACAGAGGACTTCCTTGATGCTTCCAACAAGGTCATTAAGGGTTACAAAAAATTCATTACAACACCGAAGTACATGTTGTACAACTAAAGAATTCGGATGGCTATTGACAATGATGATACGTAGTTTACAACTGAGGTACTCGGATGGGACAATGATCATATGTTGCTTCTTTTCTTGAGTTTTCAGTATTGTATCTAGGAGTAATATTTTGAACCAACTAGTGGGTCTGATCCTGTATTCTATCTAAACTTTGAAGATGCTTTATGTTATGCGCTCCTCTCTTTATTTGCTTCACTTCTACTGATTTTACTTGTCTCAAGATGTACAAGGTTTTTTATTTTAATCGCAGGGTTTGTCAGAACATTAAGGAATGAAGCCACTTTATAGACTTGGAAATGTACAAAAAACTTAAAAGAGTATGGCGTGTCTAGGGGAAATATCAATGTTGCAGGCTGTTGATTGCTAATAATCAAGCACAATCCTTGTTTTGTTATTGTATCTAATAGGGTCTAGTATTCATCTAGAATGGATCAGGGATGAGTAACTTTTATTTAATAAATGTTTTAAACAAGTACCAGAGTTAGAAAAGAGAACCGTCATTGTAGTAAACATCCAAAGGTTTTTCGCTTTGTCAAACACCATATATAACATTTAAAAATCTCTCCTTAGTAGATGCACACTCCCACCAAAAATATCAAAGCCTATAAAAAAGAAGATTGCAATAAGCAATTCTCTAAAATGAGTATCAACAAAAATATCCTCCACATCTGGGTCTTCTGATTGTCGATTTTCTCGTGAGATTTCTTTTGCTCATGTTAGCTCGTTGCCTTTGGTGCTTGTAAAACATCTGAAAACGGTGGTGGAACTACGGCTCAAATTGCACAATTTCATGTAATATAAGGCTGCTATAATTATGGCTCCGAGAGAAACTACGTCGAAGCAGGAGAGGGATCTGTGACATTTTCGCATTATCACAAGAATAATTTATAAAATAACAAAGAGCAGCCATACATTCTAGCATGGTCTTGTTAAAGAGTAGCACATAAGAATAAAAAGCAGCTCCCATAAGAAATAACGATAGCTGCAACAGTAGAGTAAAATTGGATGAACAACATGACCATTTATGAATTTTCTACAAGTACAAGTCAAAGCATTTAGAAAAATTAAAAATGACTATTTGAAATTTGTAACTTTCAAGTTACTTCGTTAAGAAGTAGAATGAGATTTGTTGGTTACAGTCTATAAGAGTGTGACACTAGCCAAAATTATGATTGCCAAATAAAACGAAATCACATATGCAGTTCAAATAAATCCAAGGAATCTGAGCCATAATATTAGACTGATTCAGAGAATGCACTTTGGAATATGCATAGTAGAAATTCATATTATTTCGTGCGCATAAATGAATCATCAAAGATATACCTAGACGCTTGATTCAATTGGTATCAGTTCAATCGTATATAAGCTTTTACGCATTTGGGTTTACTTAATGAGAATTCATCAAGTAGCCGTTTGTTGTCTTGCAAAAGTGACCTACAAATGAAGATAAGAAGTAAATTTAACATCTTGATTGGTATTACATTTTCCATTTTGTACTAGAAAACACATAAGAATGCCAGTCTCATCCATCTGAACACATCGAGAGGTCTAATCGAAATTATCAATAAACAGTCACAATCAACGACAAATTCAAGATCATCAAGACATTAACTAGAATTCAAGGACAAGCAAACCATTACAAATCATAATATTGAATCAGTGAGCTTTAGGCAGTGCGCATCAAAGTAACTTCACCAACACTCTCAAAGATTAAGATATCTCCTTGAGTTATGAAGAGATTAAGGCTAATCAACCAGTAGCAGTGAACACAAAGCAATGATTTTTCTTAAACCAATGTAAATGGGAAATATAAATAAGACTTCAAAATGATTGCAACTCAAGCATATATATCACAGTTCAAATCTTAACAGAAGACCAATTTCCCGTGTTATTCTCTTCTATTGGTAGAGTTATGGAGAGATTCAGAGGAATAAATCCAAACAAAAGGATTTTCAGCAAATTAGAGGGAGGGGAAAATGGTTAAACTATTAGGTTTTGAAGATTGAACTGATTCATTGAAAGGATTCCATCAATCAACCACACCAAAATTAATGAAATTAGGGTATTTAAAGCAATCTAAGCCACAATAAAATCTGAAACCCTATATGTACAAAATCAACAACAACTTTGAGATTCAAAAATTTGCTATTCAGTGAAAAAATTATAGATTCTCAAACCACATCATGAAAACAGAGACAATAAACCCTATATTTTAATAATCAAACGAGAAGAAGAAAATAAAGCCTAATTTTTTAAGAACAACAAAAATTGAAATCCTAATATAAAGATCTGAAAATTACTTTGTCAAAGAGTGAAAGAAAAACATAGCTGAGATGATTGTGAGAAGCGAAACAATTAACAAGCAAGAGCTTCAATCTGAGATGATGGTGAGAGAATCAACAAGAAAGGGCTTCGATGATTTCAAGGTCAGGGAGCTTCGATGATTTCAAGGCTACAGAGCTTCGATGATTTCAAGGTGAGAGAGAGGCTTGGTGTGTTTCAAGTGATTCCATTTGTGTTTTTTATAAAACAGATTTAGGTGAAAAACTGGGCGGGAAATTCAGGGGGAAGCGAGTTGTAATTCATGTTTGAAATAATTCGAAAAATCTAACACAGATAGAGGAAAAAAAATGGGGGAGAAGGAGCGGGAAGTCAAAATTTTGGTGATCTTCTTTTCCTTCTCGTGTGAATGTGGAGGTGAAATTTGGGATTTGATCCTATCCCTTGACTCTTTGACTTCATGCTTCATGTAGATAGCAATCGAATGGCTGAAACGTATTTCATTTATTTCATACGGATAGCAATCGAACGGTTGGAACTTGTTTTATTTTATTGCATGCGGATTACAATCAAAAGGCTGAAAATTAGCTATTCTTATTTCATACGGATCACCCATATTCTAGGCGTTTTGTCAATGTAAATCAAGCCAATGACATACCCTTCTCTAATTCACTGGATATTCAAATTGCTTTCCATGTATAATGTTAATGAATCTAAACATATTGACTTATAAAATCGACTGAACCCTAGAAATCATTATGGAATCAGCTTATATAACGATAAAAGTTGGTCAATTTCAAAAGACATGTATCCAACGATATCAATCAAATAATTCAAGGAATACAAGCTTAGGTCGATTTCAAATGATATTGAAATAATTCGAGGTTGCTAGGAAGAATAAAATTAACATATGTACATTTAGGGTTCCGTTTGAGATCCCTACTAAATCGAATAGGTCGCTAAGCATGATATCACCAATACAAATATATTTAGGGTTCTGTTTGAGATTTCTACTCAATCTACTAGGTTGCTAAAAAGGATATGACAAAATTATGTGAATCTCAAAACATATCAAATTACAAGATTGATGGTGGGTTTGGATGTATAATTTTAAAGGTGAAACTCATGGGTCCAGGGGATTTGGTAGAATTACGTTTACCTATGTTTGGTTGCACGAATCCTTGGAATCATGTTTCCTACGGGATTTAGTTTTCCAGCAAATCCTCCATATGGAGTCCGACCCCTCCCCCCTAATATTTGCTGGGAAACCTATCAAGGGATTAATGGACCCTTTTTTTTTTGAACTCTCTCATATATATGCAATTTTAAGATTTGAGGGTAATGCCAAACGGTACAAAGACATATTGAGTTACCAAGTACAAAAAACCCTATAAATCCTAGTAATTTATATTGAGTTACCAAACACACAAGGAATCTACATGATTCCCAGAATTTGTAATCCCATGAGATTATAAATTCCTGGAAACGGTGAATTCTGCAAACAAACCCACCACGAATGAACTCAAGAGTAAGATTATTCTTTCATAAAAAAAAGTTAAGTAGATCTCACATTCAATTAACTACAAGATTAATTACGAATAAATATCTTATTTGGAATGGACTTAGGGGAATCTCTCATGGATATTAAATGAGATCGAAGGAATCTTAAATTCGAATGAATCTCTTTCCTGGAATAAAGTTAGGTGAATCTCTTATGATATGTATGTCTGATGATCTGATCATATGAATTCTAGATTTGGATAAATATCTTTAGATTTAACTTATAAGTGAATCTCTCATGGAATATCAAATAATCTCATGTGTTAGAGCATTGCTCGGTTGAAAACACCAAGCATTGGTATGTCAAGTTTGGTTGTCATATTTTAGTTATAAAACTTGAAGCTGCTTGATTTGATTACTAGAGTCAACTTCGTTGGGTTAAACTAGGAACATATAAATGTTGAGACTCGCACTTGTTGCTCTGAAGAATCTGAAGAAGTGTTGGCATCAATGAACACATTATCCTTTAGTTTGAGTTAGTAACACATACTTGACTTGTTTCATTCTCTTCTGATATAAGGCTACTCAAGTTTGTTTAAGGATTTTCAGATATATCTATTGATTCAAGGTCTGAAGATAAGACTGCTAGTGATCATCCATTGGGAGGAAAACAAATTTTCTAATTCATAGATATAGGTTTAAAGTCCTGATATAAATATTCTGATTATTTGAAGATGACGCGAGTAGTAATCAGGTTCACATTGCTAGAGATAAAATCTCTGGTATACATTCTGATTAATCAGATGTGGACGGGAAGCAATTTTAGTGGTTCATTGGTAGATTTAGAGTTAGACATATCAAACAAGTTCTAGCTCCTTTGGATAATTGTTTCTTAGAACTTCTTTGTGTAAATCATATATCGACTTAGGTCGATCTCATCTCGTCAAATATCCATGGTATCAAAAGAATTAATGAAATCTTATATCGTCTTGGATCAATCCCAGTGCATATTTCGATAAAATAAAAACAATTCAAAGGATTTTATTAAAATAGTCGATCCCTCAGCATATTTTAATGAAATAGGAAAAAAGAATTCGAGGAATTCATAACAACACAAGTCAATCTCATAACATCTTCCAACATAGTTTAATCTCAAAGCATATTCCAGTGAAATAGTAAGAATTTGAGGAATCAAAGAATCCGAGCAACATAAACTTATATCTCTCGAATAATGTCTTCAAACTGGACGACATCTCAAGATTTTTCTACTTTACAATTTTTCTCGTTAACAAATTTTTTGATATCTTATTTCCAAAATCACATATTTTCTCTTATTGCGTACAGTTTACTCATTATCTTGTTACTTTTACATCAATTCCAAGATTGTGCATATTTTATTTATTATACATGAATTATTGTTAAGAGAATTCTCTACAATTTTTCTTATAAATTCAATTTTTATGTTTTTATTTTATTTTATAGAAATTCAATTTTCATGTTATTTCTTGGCAAAACATTTTAGCAAATTATTCATATGTTTATCTTATTGTTTTTTCTGATCTTAACAAAATTAATTTGTTTATTTTTAAGTTTTCAGGATTCGATATATGTAAATCTCAATTGGATGATAATAGTCTATTTGTTCTATTTTGAGATGTAATGAAAATCCAACATAAATAATTATTTTGGCTTCACTTTCTCATATAACATAAAATGGACATGTGATCTGCTGAAATAAACGAATAAATAAAATGATACAGTATAACAAAAAATAAAATGGTTAGTAGTGAAATTCAAAACCATGACCAAAGTAGTGAACCAAGCCTTGGACCATCCACCTTTGATGCATTCAAATTTCGTTTAGCATATCCATAAAAAAATTAATCTAAGGATACAAATCTTGGTCTTCAATCTGTTAGACTTCTCTGCAAATCAGGACTCATTTTCCGAATGCACCGAACAAAGACGAATAACAAAAATGCATATACCAAAGAATTTAGAGAGGATCAACTTTTTTTTTTATCATTACTAAAATGGCATTTTTATGTAGATCCTGCCAAGAATTTATCACATTCTGTCAGGAAAAAATTGCAACTTTTTCCATTCTCTTCAATGTACGACCAATACTCAAAGACATCCTTGCAACCTAAAACATAAAAAAAGAGTGTTGAGACCAAGATAAAAGACACTAAACTATGGAATTGTAGTAAATAAATGGGAAAAAAACTTTTGATGTTCTACAAAACAATGTACAAAAGGTATTGGTACGTAGACCAGATGATGAAATGTAAGCAATGGTTAAACATCAATAGCTATCACAAGGGATTTTAACTTTTATCATGTCCCTAACCTTTTTTTCTTTAATTTCTGAAAGCGTCCCAAATGTTATTAATCCATATTGGCTCAAATTTAAATCTACAAAGTTACTTTGCTCGTAAACAACTGAATAAGGATAAGATATGAGACTGGGATTACATGATATGCAATTGAAAATTTTTGGTAAACCAAACACTACGATGCCAAGATAATTCTTTATCAATATTGCAGTACAAGGCATCAGTGCATCACACAAAAAAGGAAACACTGACCCTCTGAAATCCACTTCCGTATGGGCATCCAACGATGAATATGACTCAAGGAATCTGTTCTAATACTTGGTTATATACCCACATAGGCAATAACAAAAGAAGGTGATCAGTATTCATCATATAAAATACAGATACCATTAAAAACAATAAAGAAGCGAATACCAGAATAACGTACATGTTCCTTGTTCTTGATAGTAGTTGTTTTTGTGAAGGGATAGGCTTTAACAAGAGAATGGATAGATGATCACCCATAACAACCTCAGTGCTGTCTCTTCTATATCACCCATCGGTAACTAAAACAATCTCCTTTCTATTGTATTTCATTACCAATGGAATTAACACACATATGCCAGATAACAAATAGTAAAACACAATCAGATTTCAATTGGGAGGGTTTCAACGTCTTCATCATCAACAGTTGAGACTAACACTAATAATTTCCCAACGAATTATCTAAAGAATGAAATTTAGTCTATTTACACGCTTCTAATAAAAGGAAGATACAGATTACTCACCGATAGCACCACATATGTTGAAAATACTCCAAAATATAGCAGTAGAAGTTCCTTTCTCATCTTGAGGAGGATATGGAGTCATAATAGCACCTTGACCAGCCCAAAGAAGACAACACCAATACCCAAAATAATTACTAATACATCAAAAGACCAAAATCCTGATGTTTATAACGATTATAAAAAAAAAATGCACCTGCATATAAATCGTAAGTAGATATGTAGCAGCAAGAATGTAAAGAAACATCAAACGCTAGTTTCTAATTTTCAGAAGTAGATTATTACCTCTGTTTTACGAACCTATAGACATCGACAAATTGAAACTCCAACAAATACCATTAGGTATTTTAACAGAATAGAGAATGTTATTAGATTACTCAACCTCACTGTGATCCGAGAGATCGACAGTATTAGGCTTATACCTGTAGAATATGAGGTTACTTAAATGTAAGGAACAAAGCTTATCATGAGAAGGCATCCTACAACTTTTTGCACGTTGGACGTAAAATAACAAGCTTATCCATGCTTTCAGAAATGGGATGGATCTATAGAAGATCAGATGTTCGCAATGCACAATAATACGTGTGAGAGTTTTCTTTGAAACAATCTATCAAGTACCATATGATAGCAAAGCATAAAATGGTAATTGGTAAACCCATGAACGAAGTTGTATCAAACAAACATCATCATACCATCAGTGTAAATTTTACCACTATCGTGTAACCGGGGAAAGCCTTAATGACAGTTTTCCTTCGATTCATACCACAGTTGCGGGAAAAGCAATTACAGAAACAATGACAATTGCGGTTAGCGATGGTTAAATTGTTATTCATACAACATGTTACAACCAATCACAAATTCATGATTTAGTGCTAATATTTGAATCTAAAACATTGCAGCTTTGGGTGGCCATAACAAAGGAGAGGAAAACAAGGAAGAGTACTAATTATGCAATAAATGACAAGAGTTTTACCTGCACTTAAACTTAGGTGGACCACGCCAATACTTTGAACTAGGATTCAAGTAACAACTCCAACTATCTCTGAGCACAGGATCCACAAGTACTTTAGATGTTAAGTATCCTAACCCATTTCCTGAAAAATAAATAACACAAACAAGAATTGGAGAGAACCCAACAGAATACACCCAATTTTAAAACAAACAAATCAAAAGTTCCCATTCACAACAAGCTACAGTGATGAAAGTATGAACCCTTATTTAACCCAAAAAAAAATCTATTTCAAAATCCTAAGAAATCAAAATCAAAATCAAAATCAAAATGGAAACCAAATACTAATTTTCATCAAAATAGATAAAAAATTGTTCATTTGTCTTAGTACCAAGTACTCTAATGACGATGAACAGAAAAAATGAGATTTTGAAACCTAAATCATACCTTTGTTTTGTGCTCATTGCCCTAAATCATAAGTAAAGTTGATGAAGATATTTGTTTCATAACATAAAATACACATTGATTGTTTTTCATTCTTTGGTTCAAAAGATCAAATTTCCCCTCTGCTCTTCTTCTCTCTTCTACAAACCGCACTGGTCTTCTCTTGGTTTTATCGCTCTTCTCTTCCCATCTCTTGGTTTTTTCTTTTTTTTTTTTTTTTTTTTTTTTTTTTTATATATAATCCTACGAGGCAGCAGAGTCACATGCTGACTAAGATGGGGGAACCAAGATTTTACACAAGGGTGTACACCTTATTGGTTATGAGTGTGTTTTGGTCCATAAAGGGTGTTTTATGTATATTGGGCATAAGGGTGGCATTTTCGGAAGACCGTTTCCAGAGGGGGTTGTTTTTGTGCATTAAAGTAGTATAATTTCGCCTTAGGAAATGTAAAAAATTCTGACTTAGTCAACCATGTCCGATGGTTTAGTCCACCAGGTTTTAGTTTTTAGTCCACCAAGCGTCCGATCAAAAATTTGCAAATTGAAGAAGAATAAAACAGACAGGTAAGCAAAAACAAGAAAGAAGTAAAAAGAGATAAACAGGGAACAAATAGATGGAGATGTTAGTAATTTAGGTCTGTCTTTAGCTGAAATTTACCTAGACCTATATATAATGCAGCATCTGGTTAACAAATGGGATGAAGTTCGGTGAGCTTATCTACAAATGCATATGCTACTTCATTAAAAGCCGATTACGTATTCCTATAATGCAGCATTTGGTTAACAAACGCGATGAAGTTCGCCGAGCTTATCTACAAATGCGGCGCAATAGAACAATACTTGCTAAGTATCCAACTACTGCAATGGTTTCTGTGCTCCGAAAGATGGAAAAGTACTACTAAAGGAATAGATGATGTTGATGGCTTTTGTTGGTAAACTATGTTTTTTTGTATATTTGAAACATCTGACTACTATATACATATCATAACCATGTCTTTAGCTGATAAGTAATGGAGATTTCCAAGAAAAAAGGTCTCTATGAGAAAAACAGAAGTTATCAGCCGACTAGTTCATTACTATCATAGAAATAGAAATACAGGTTGCTTTGGAGGAATGGTCCGTCCAACAACCATGGAATTAAGAATAGCTGCATTTTCTGCCATAAAATAGGCAAAAACACACTTTATTTTTTCTGCAACTGGTTCCGCCACTGGTTTCACTTGTCTGTAGGTAATAATAGTCCGGCGCGAAAAAAAAAAAAAATTAGACCCCCCCTTACTAAAATCCTCGTTCCGCCACTGAAAGCAACGTAAGATAAAAGAAATAAAACCCAGATTCCCTAAAATCCCCATAGTTTCCAACCCTAACTTCACAAATTTAAGTTACATTAGGATTAACTGTTGATTATAAACCAAACACCCAAAATCAAAACATTTTGAAGCCCTACTTTCATAAATGTAAGCTTATATTCCTATAATTCAATTTTTATAAACAGTGTTGAAGAATTTTACACGAACAATCCGAAATCTTATTAAAGATTGTACCTTTTTTTTTATACAGTGAGACATGAGCTTCAGCAGGTGCGTTCGAGCGTGGATTTGAATTCCGTCTTCATCTAGTTGTTCTTTCAACTAGAAGCCATCTAATGCATGTAATAAAGAAGACTAAGAAACCATCAAAAAGTCAGATGAAGACGGAATTCAAATCCATCTTCCACCATCTCTAGACATCTAGTTGAAATTCTACTCACTTGTCCCTGGTAATAGAGCTTATTGTACAATAATCAACCAAAGAAATCATAAAATTAAGAACCAAGCAGAATCTAAGATGAAGAAATTACTTACCTGATACAGAAATAAAAATCCACCACCAGGCATGCATATAGCAATAATTTTTTTCCCACCACCCATCATCTTACCTATAATTTACAAATTAATATACCCAATTAATTATTTATAAGAAATCCCCTCAAATCCCCAAAGTTTCAAACCCTTATTTCACAAATTTAAGTTACATTGGGATTGACTTTTGATTATAAACCAAACACCCAAGATCAACACATTCTGAATCCCTAATTTCAATGTAATCTGAATCCCTAATTTCACAAATGTAAGCTTATATTAGTATTTCATCCTAGAATACAATTTTCATAAACATTGTATAACATTGTATCAAGTATTGGTATTCATAGAAACAAATCTGGAATCTGATAAAACATTATACCTTTTTTTTTGTGGAGTTAGACGATGTGCTTCAGAAGATGAGTTTGAGCATGAGTAATCTCAGTGAACACTTGCTCTCTCGGGAGATGTGGAAAATTTTAGAATCTGGAGAAGGTCGATGGAGGAGGAGGGAGGAGGAGGAGGAAACTGTGGAAAAAAAGAAAAAAAAGAGGAGGATAAAAATAAAACACGTCAGGGAAGAAAGTGGAACACTGAAAGTAGCCACGTCACTGCCACATCACCCGTGGGATTTAAGGTGGGCTGAAAAGAATTATTGGGATTGGAAATCAATCATAACATATACAACAAATAATAATAATGCAAGAAAGAAACCAAAGTGTACGTGGTATCTCAAGTTTGATGACAAATTGGAGGTAAGTTTGAATACTCGTGAAAACAGAAAAACATGTGAATGAGTACTAAAGTCCAATTATCCCATAATAATTTCTGTAAGCAGCGAAGATGTTTTCTCATTCAAAAACATCAAAATCAATGTGTTTTTTCTCTCTCTAAAAATCATCAGAATAGTTGGATCAAGGATGTACAAACATTGAATCCTATTACGCTGTCGGGGAG